>LIHB01000059.1:0-184862 GCA_001297265.1 Mycosphaerella arachidis
AATTACTAAGTCGCTAGTAAGCGAGTAATCTTATACGGCGTACGTAATCTCTATAGCTAATAGTTAGGCGTACCGTCGTAGCTTAATCTAAACCGTAATATAAAGGGGGGAGTTTTAGCGTAGTATCGTAGTTTAGATCCGGATAGTAGGGTCGCCCCTAGAGAGGATACTTATAAAAGTTAGTTTTTAGTCCTTTTAAGTCCCGGTAGGGTCGTTCCTAATATCGATAAGCTTAGTAAGCTTAGTAACTAACCCTTCTAGGGCGTATACCTACTTCTTAATCTTTACTATTACTATTAGGAGTACCTTATCTTCGTAGAAGGCCCTAAAGAGGCCTATAAGTTTAAGGACCTTATCTTACCTCTTTTAGTCGCTATTTACTAGAGAGGCGGCGTCGATAACTAATTAGTAGGCTTCGTTAAGCTTAGATTTAGCCTCTAAGGCGTTAGATTAGGACGTTTATACTACTTTATAGCGCTTTAGCGGCGACGTATCTAATATAGTCTTAACGTATAGGTTAGGCCTTTTTATACCGATAAAGGGGATAAATTTCCTTTATATAATCTTATTTACTTCGTTCGTATTAAGAGAGATACTCGAAGGTTACTAGGTTAGCGTAGAAGGGCCGGAGAGTTAGTCTTTATCCCTTAAGGGATTAAAGATAGACTCTTCGTCTATTTTGTCTATTTTTAGTAGCGGTTCGGTATAGAAAAGAAAACTCGTAGTAGCCTTACGCCGAGAGGGCTACCTAATTACCCTATTTCTAATTGTGTTTAGGTCCTAGCCTAGTAGTAATACTAGGGCGCTCTTCTTACTACTAAGTAGAAGAAGGTATACTTTAGAGGAGAGTAGCTCTTAACTCTTAAGTACGCGGGCCTACGGTAATATACGCCTTTCTCGTAAGGTAGGAGGCTACCCTTAGGTATCGAAGAGTATTTTAGGGGGTACTATTCTAGTAGAATAAAGTAGTCTTAAGCCTTAGCTCCTAGTTCTATAACTAGTACCCTACTTCTTCTACTAAGTATAGTACGAGCCTATAGACCCTTTAGACCCTTCGGTTCTCCTCGCGCTACGCCTATTTAGGGCTATAGGTTACCCTAGTATAAGGTAATTTAAGATAAAGTATATTATTATACTAGAAAGTTTATCCTCCTCTTATATCGCGCTCTTCCCTTAGGAAGTAATGTTAGGATTAAAGTTACGGGCGTAACTTAAGCTCTTAGGAGCGCTAAACTAGAAGGGGAAGTCGGCCGTAGCCGGGGCTATAAAGATAGGAGAAGAGAACTTTAAACTACTCTAAATTAAATAAGGTAGAACTCTCTTAGTTTTAGGGGTAGTACCGTACTTTATAGATCGTTAGATTACTCTTAATAAGGGCTTTTAAATGCGGTATATTTTCGCGATAGGGCGGTCCGTATTTATAGTTTAAGGGAGGTATATCTATATAGGGTAGTTAGTACCCTATTTAATCCTATAGAGAAATAACTATAATACGACTATATTATAAGTATAGGCTAAACTACAAAACCCGGGCTTATAACCTATTAAATATAGGTTTTAGGTTTAGGTAAGGTAGCGGAAAGATAGTACTATACTTAAAAAGTAGAGAAGGATATAGTAGGATAGCGTATATCTATATATAGTATACTACCGGTATGTATGTATGTAGGTTAGATAAATAGTACGTCTAACCTGCTAGCTAGCGTTGAGGCAGTCACGTGATAGGATCACGTAGCTATGGTCACATGACTAAAGTAGCCGTCCACCTGGACACCTTCTTTCAAGACCGGATGACCTGCAATTTTCAACACCGAGGACAGGATGCGCGGCGCCAAGCATGATGGCCTGCGCTCGCGAAAGGCGAGCGGCGGCGGAATGGCGGACGACTCGGTATATTCGTGAACGTGATCAAGCGGCGCGTGAAATGCGACGCTAACGCGAAAAGTGTCTCGGCTGAATCTCGAGATGACTAGGACCCCCCGCCCCTACAGTGTAACGTCGATCCTTCATTTTGAGCTCTGCATCATAGCGGTAAACAGGTTATTGTCTGAATCGATTTCTCCAAGCCGGTAACCCGTCAACGGGGACCTTATCTAACTAGGATATCTGTGCTCCCAGCCGGAAATGCTGTCTGAAGTAGCCTGATCATACCTAGAATCGACCAAGAAACCCTGTTCAAGACGATAATTCGTAAAAGTTGAGGCAATGTCGTCAGGTCGAGGTTTCTCGCCCCAAGCTAGAAGATGGACCAAAACCTTTAGCGATATCGAGGTTGTCGGGGTATGGAGCATCGCGATATTCCAGGCCAGACTGTATCGCGATATGCTTCTGGGCTGCTCCCTCCTCTTCCAACTACAGCAAGTCGACGACTCGCGGTCCATCTCGGCATTTCTGCTTTCCCACGGCCGATCGGACGCGGCGCAGGTCTCATGCTCCTCCTTGATCGTTAGGAGGCGAGAAATCTGTGGTCGGGCATCGGGTATGTCACGCAACGACTCCGCGTATTAAGGTGCCTACTCTAACTTCCCAAAGCAAGTAATGACGACTCTCAATCAGGTTATATCACCCTCAAACCTGCTATTCATGCATCATCCTGGCGCTTCACACGTCGTCCTTTCTTAATATTACCTCTGCTTCGCAGACAACGCTTTTGCAAGCAGCTGCTGCTTTCGGCTTCACGGAGCAGCGATTGCAGCTGTAACTTCGTTACCCCTTAAGCTAGAGAGCAAGCAGGGGAGAGCCTAGCACGGAAACACAACCTATAACGACGACCTAATATGGACGCGTGATCAATGGACTATGAGCGAAGATCTAGTGAACCTCCGGTTAGCAGCTAAGATTGTATAAGGAGCGGATATTACTGAACTCTATATAGGTCATGCCTGTCGGATAGATCGAGTTGCCTGCCCGATAGTATCTGCCGTCATATTCGGATAACAACGCGCGTCCTGGCATAGCCACCGTCTCATGTATTGCGACGCTAGAAGCTGTAGCGGACTTTTTTCAGAATCCGTAATCAGCCGAACAGATCTTTTGAGATCCCATAGCCGCGCGGAGCGTCCGCTATACGGAGTATATAGTATACAGACAATCAGCATGGGTTGTCCGGGGCTTTTGACATGTGGCTTCTCGAAGACTCGTGGTATACAATGTCACTACGCAAGACCCTCATCGCTAGCCTCCTCGCTAGGGCTGCTATCGGTACCCTCTTCGACTTCACGCCCGAAAATGATACTCAAATTCTGGATGTGAGTGCTTGCTTGCACTATCGTGCGAAGTAATGCTAACACGACCAAGCAATCCTTCCCACTTCAGACCAATTGGACCGCTTTGCAACTATCGGCTTCAGGTTCGATTTGGTCAAGCAGCTTCGTTACCGCCTCAGATGGTAACCAATATTTGATTCTCTCTCACACCCTGCCTTTCGGTGGTAATTCCACTAGCATATGGCGAGGCTCAATTGAAGGCATTACCAATTCATCCGTGTTCGTGGATCATTCCGAGGGACTTTCCAACCTTACCAAGGTTCCTGGCGTTCTTGATGTCAACTACGAAAATTTTACCTACTCGGCCTTGACTACGGACGGCTACAGCGTGCTGCAGACGACGTCCAGCGCACCGGGTTATAGCTACAATCTTACATATACGGCAACGTCTCGCACAATCTTGAACTGGGGGGGAAATCCGTGGGAGTGGGGAGCTTCCACCTCCACGGAATGGGGCCTGCCTCGCTGTCGCACCGAAGGCACGTTCAGCATCGACGGCGGCGAGACTTTAACAATTGACCCTTCTCGCTCGTTCACGTGGTATGATCGTCAACCAGGCGGCGGGAATAGTGGTAATTGGACGTGGTTCGAGCTGCATTTCCCGGACGAGCAGATTGTGGCTAGCATATGGTTTAATCCTCTTGCAGACGGGAAGCTGCAGGAGTTTGCAACCATCCGCACAGGAGACGGGACGATCCTTTCATCTGTCACCCTCAGCCCGTTTACTAACTCCACATGGCTATCGGCACAGACGGGATATACATATTATAGTGATTGGATTATATCTTTTCAATCGGGGGATAGGTTACGGGTCAAGCTTGCCAAAACGGGTAGAGAGTTGTATGCGGCCAGTCCGTATAACATCGCGACCGTGGAGGCGTTTGCTGTCGTAGAGGGTGGTTCGATACTAGGGAGAGAAGTCTCGAACGGTTATGGTTTAGTCGAAATATATCCTCGTCAGTAGGATAATACGCTATCTCGAGTGCTTCACTCCGTTACGAAACGCCCGCTACAGGGAGATGAGCGAGTCCCTGTCTATAGAAACTATTATCTACTCTATCGTACCTAATTAAATTACTTTAAATGTTTTTTAATAATATATTATAGGACTATCGGTCCTATCCTAGGTTATCTTGTATGTTTTACAGTATTAGAGCGAGTACGATCGTGATAAGACTAGTATTGTATCTCGCTAGCTAATTAAACCTCCTATAATTATAGTAGTCTATAGACCCTTTCCCCGCTCTAATGATACTAATAATCTAGGGTTATGTTCCTTATAGGTCCTTTGGACAATGTACCTGTCGTGGAAAGGGGGACATTTTGTTTGGGTGCAATTCCGACGGAGCGCTTTGCAATGATTCGAAGTGATTGGGAGATGACAAGGTACTATGTAGGCTGTATCGCTGTCAAGTCATGGCGTCGTGGAGATGTGAATGAATGTGTACAAGGACTGTGGAACGGCCTGAAAATTTGGGACCATCTGGATTAGAATTTGAGTCTCCACGTCGTCTGTCGACGGCTTCCTACGCATTGGACCCTTCCTAACCCACCGCGGAGCCTCTCCAGCCCTCAATTTATGTAGCTGGAAGCGAGCGCTCACTGACTGCTCTTGTGAACACCCCTGGCCTCTAACTGCTTTTGGACGTCCTGATACACTGCTGTTGGCTCTGGCCTTGCATCCACTTTGACCACTCTCCCCTCCTTCTCGAAGTGCTGTACCACCGGCATGCTCTGCTCGACGAAAGTTTTGAAGCGCTTCTTAATGGATTCCTCATTGTCATCGGCGCGGCCGCTTGTCTTGCCGCGGTTGAGCAGTCTCTCGCGCATCGTCTCTTCCGGGCAATCGAAGAACAAAGTGAACTTGCTCTTGACGACCACTTGCTCAAACTTCTCGGCTTGATCCATCTTACGGGGGAAGCCGTCGATGAGGAACTTGCGGTTGCCGTGTTCCTTGATTGTGGCGTTCATGGCGTTCTCGAGAAGCTGGATCGTGACTTCCATGGGCACGATCTGTCCTTCCTTGATGTAGGTCTTGATCATTTCGCCGAACTCGCTGCCGGGTCGGTCTTGCTCTTCTCGAAGCAGGTCGCCGGCGCTCAGGTGCTTGAAAGCATAATCGCGCACCAGATTGGAGCATTGGGTCCCCTTGCCAGCACCAGGTCCTCCCAGCACGAAGATGACCAGCGCTTCACCCTCGCCCGTTCCTTCCGCGAACAGTGGCTGCGAGCGCTTGGGCGCTTCGAGCGCTGCCGTGTTTTCCGGGATCACGGGCATCTTCGCGGCGGATGACGCACCTCTGATGACTTCAAGCAATGAATGAATGGGTCGCTACTTGGAAGGCACGACGCGCTGCCTTACCTCGTGCCGGCGTCCTGCGGGTCGAGCTCTTTCCTCCTGCCGGGCCACTCCTTCTTGTCGGCGGGCGCCTTGTCTCCTGCCGTGTATGTCTGATGCGTCACCCCTTCCCTGCTCTTCGCCAGAAAGTGGAAGGAGCCGGCGCCGAGGCAGAAGATGAACACGAGAGGCAGGAGCGGAAGTTGTTGTGAGTTGGCCTTTCTTCGCGGCGCTGGTCTTGCTGTGGATGGGAGCTTCGTTTCGAGTCGAGATGCGCTGCGAGAGACGAATCGGCGGGGGCGGTGAGGAGTGACCTTCAGTAGCTGAGCAGCACACGATGCCGGTGAGCGGTGTGACATGGTGGGAAAATTTGTTACGATAAACGTGAACTTGCTCTGCCTGACGCCCGCCATCCTGCCCGGCGTAGGGATGACGCCAGCGTTTCACAGTGGGCTGGGCACAGAGCCCCATCAATTCCCACTAAACCACCCATCAACTTTGGTCACCTCCATCATACGCACAGATTCGCGCCACCAAGGCCATACCTCTACCAACTACCACATTCCTCCACACCGTTCGGCTTGTCAGTCACCTTTTGTCCCTCGACCCCGTCAGTGGTCCTCGCATGCAGCGTGTCGCCTTCGAGGTGGAACCGGCGGCGATGGCAAAACGAAGGTTCTCCACCTGGGCATAGCTTAGCTGGCCAGCACTCGATGAAATACCTCAACCACGCGACAGTCCATCCGAGCGTGGCTCCGGGTTCGAAGAACATGCGGTCTTCCGCGGCGTGTCCCATGTTGCACTTGCTGCGCAGCACAATCTCGACCATGATCTCCTCCCTTCCCCACATCTTGCTGGTCCATGCTACGTCGTGCCAGAGCTGCAGATCCTGGTAGGGAGGCAGACTCGGTGACTCAGTGGTGTTGGACGGTGGGTATGGGATGATGATGGTGCGGTCGCAGAGAATGTCGCCATCTTCGTCTACCTTCCAGTCGGGATGTGGTTGATCGCTGAGGTCGTAGAAGAGTCGCATCACGCCTGTCTCGTCTCCACCGGCGTCGAAGTGGCAGGCCGAGTGGTTACCGAGAAGGTAGAGCCAGCCTGATCCAGTCGCGTCTTGAGTTGAAACACAGAAGTCGTTGATCTGGCAGAATGGACGTCTCGCCAACCATAGGCCAGGCTCGTAGACGATGTGATCGGTACGGAAGCGAGGCGTCTCGGCGATCACGTCTCGAGTCGCGCGGCAGATGCGTTGTGCCTGGACGATGTCTTCAAAGGGCAAGCGGTCCAAGATCATCTCCGCCAGTTCAAAGATGTTGAAGACCTCAGTCGCTTTGCTGTGCTTTGAGCTGAGAAAAATCAGCCACGGAGATTCATCCTGCAGCGTCGAGCAATCGCTTACTGCACATTACTCGAACGCGCCTTACTCACGTCAGCTACTCCGTCGGTTGCTGTCTTTGTGTCATCCGCGGATATGACGCCGCGCAGCTCGGCGCCGTCGAAGTTCGTCTTGCTTGGCTTTGCCATTACAACGGCCAAGCTTACTCGGACGTACACCTTATGCAAGACCATTCGAGAAGGAAGCCACTGCAAGTCGAGATGAAAAGATATAGCGAACTCGAAAGGATAGAAGTCACAAAGATGAGCACATTAGCTGATCCGGACGGTCCCGTAGCGGCAGCGGAATGAACCGATTCACATGCTGAGGTGAATCCTCGAGCTTGCTTCAATAGGCTTCGCGTGTCACTACCACGAGGTTTGTTCTTTCGTAGCTATCACAGCGCTTACTATCAATAGGAACGCAAGGGAGATCAATGTCATTTGATGCTGTCTACGTTGCGAAGAGCTCGCTCGCTCCTCCCGTCCTGAAGTCCGCTACCGCAGAAGAACGCAAACGTCTCTAGCCCGTCGATGCTTCGAATGAAGTTTTCTCAGGCTACAGAATCCTTGTGCTGCTTGCGATTCATTCCTAGTCTACCGGGTCGTTGGAAACTTCATGCACTCATCCTCCGTACCCATCATGACTTGGCTGCTTTATCTGCCTAAACATTGAAGCCTTGATCGAGCATTCACGGCGACGATACAGGAGCTCGAATCGTCAAAGGTACTTATGGATCGTAGCAATGCCTTCCAGGGACATACTTCTCCTCGACTTCCAACCGTGAAACTGTTTGAAGCACTCCTTGAGTGATGTGCGACCGAGACTGCCACTCTCTTCTGCAGGTCTAGTGAGCTCGTCCTTCGCCCAGGGAGCCTTTCGTTCGTCTCGTTGAGGCATTTCTTTCGGGACCCTGGGACTCACAGTCGACATCGCCATCTGAATGTGGATGTCTTGGGCGCGGAGGAGATATTTGTACTTCGGTCGCTTACACGGTCCGTCAGGATACGGAAAGCTCGGCATCGCACGTGCACGAGTGAACAAGTAACATTGAAAAGTGGTCGACATCTGAGCGTGTCCCACGCTAATTCACTGCAAGTTGTCGAATACGCTAGGTTGCCCTCAACTCGCACTGTCTAGGCGCCAGGACAGGAAACCTGGCTGCGATCAATGTAGTTAGATAGTGCTTTTTACTTGAGCATACTTCGGGCTGCATTGATGTTCGTCTTCAACACCAACACTATGGAAATGTTCAAGGAACAAAGTCGACTGGTTGGCTGGTCTTTGATATAGACTTTTCCTCCATGTATCCTCTAAGCCAGCATATTAAGCCTTGCAATTCCTTCACCTTGCCATGCCTGGTCGTGATCTGCCGTTGATAAAGCTTCGTAGGGGCATACTTCCCACGATCTACCCATCATGCTTCTCCTCTTACTGCTCTTCCTATAGTTGTGAGGGCTGCGCTATCGACTCTTCTCATCCTCTGTATACAATGGTAATCGACGGTCGAGGTCGATGTCCCCATGTACGAACAGCAATAGTCTGGATCGTGCTATCTCGTCAAACCGCCAGTAACCTTGTGCAGCCAGTGATACGCATCTCCTGTCGTAACAATCCCTAAGAAATTCCTGCGGTGCGCGATCATGTGGCTCTTAAAGCACGTGGCTTAAACCATGAGCTGCACCTCGTTCGCAGCGCGTGACCACGCCACAAGCCTCCAGAGCTCTGGAATTATGATCTTGGATTTAGAGATCTATGAGATGCTGGGCTTTACTTGGCGTGCGGTGATGACAGAACGATCGCGTGACCGATTACGACAGTGTCTCTCTGGCTTCTGCCCAGATTGCGCCTCGTGAGAGAAAACCATGCTCTTGCGACCATGTTGCCCGATGAGAGATGGATGAAGATGATGTTCGTAGAGATATTGGCCATCCACTCGAGTGCCTTCCCATGGGCAATCCAAGTCAAGGTACTGCTTGAACGGCTCGAGAGATCGGCGCGCGCTTTCATACAACAGCAAAGTCTGGCGAACGCGCTTCGAGGCAAGATGACCTTCTGTGCCGTCTTCCACATCTGTTGTGCTTTAGTGAGGTCTGTAAGGTTTGGTTTTTCGAGAATCAGCTCGGCGAGCTCAAGTATGTAAAAGACACGATCGCCAGAACAGTAGGACTTTCTGCAAATACGTCAACACCGTCAGTATTCCATCTGGGGCGGCGTTTGAGACTTGATTTTCCTCAGACACCGAAGGGCTTGCTTTGGCCACGTGTTCGTGCTCTGTTATCTACCTCGTTGTTCGTGTGCCCTGAGTTCTCGCTGACCGCGCCGTGCGTGTCAGAACTGCGGCTTGGACTACACAGATGAAATTCTGCGAATGCCTTTGCTTGGTAGCCACACTATCGAGGAGTGTCTGCATGCTCTTCTGGACACCGTCGGATCCGGCCTCACTGAATGCTTCCTCCGCACTCAACCGTATTCCGAGTTGTGTCCCATGAAGCTCTGTTGAAGCTCTGCTGCTCCACTTTCTTTAGGTATGACAAGTCTAAATCAATGATAGCGAGTTCACGCGGGGTGCAGCAGGTAGTCTGGCTGCTGGCATACGAATATGAAGGGACTCATAAAAACTGAAGGTGTCCCCCATCTACCTCACAGCCGAAAGTACACGGCATCCTCCGCCTGAGCTTTGCAGATTCCCTCTCAGCATATATCTTTTCTAGCGCCACTTGATGTTGTCTCACGGTCTCATACTCCCCCATGGCTACTGTCTCGCAGATACAGCCGCCCGTCTAGCACTTTGAGACGTGGTCACCCTGATGCGTATGTTCGGGGCAGGCAATAATACTCTGGCCACACCGACGCATTCAATCGAAGGTCTCGTTAAGGTGACGCCAGGTGGGGACAACTTGTGTCTGTACAGGTCATGACCCTTAAAGCACACGCTCTTGACCACGACCTCCACACTTCAGGCATCTGCTAGCCAACTGACACCTGGCCGAAGCTCTAAAGCAGAGGCCGCTAAGCTGACGTCGTCTTTGTCAAGTCCTTAAGTTGCTTGTAGTGGGTGCCAGGACTGTCGACAAAAGAGGTGGCCGCCTGTACACGGACACGATTGCCTTATAAACGCCACGAAAGACGCACTACAGCGTGAATACTGCTTGTCAAGGGGAAGCGTTAATGCGCGCCTCGCGTCAACCATACTCGCTGCGTCGCAGGTACTCGAAGCACTCTACGTAGCCTGATATCGTTGTCGCGTTCAGAATGGAGCGGCCACCTCTTTTTTCAAGAGCCGCCGGTAGACAGTGACGACGCGAGGAGAGTTTTGGCGGATGTGTTTAGCCTCTGCCAGAAGGCAAGCTTGCCCACAGCATCAGATCGAAGGTGACATAGACTCCCCTGCCACCAGCGTACCATGCGGGATCCTCATCAACGTAGCGGTATCCGTTGCTATCGATGGTTGCGGGTTGCGCGGCGACGACGTAGCATTTGCAAGGTGGACAGCCCAAGTCGCCACAGACCGCACGGCGGAGCGAGAATACGGAATGACCCTGGCGGACCTTGATCGGTCTTAGGGTAACCGCTCGGGTCATTTAGCAGATGTTTGGAGCCTTGATCAGATCTTGAAGTGAAGGATTGCCAAGGATTATCTTCACGAGTTCGTGTGTGGTAATGACCTGAGTTGCCGCGTTTCGAGCTCTGTGTGTTACGTCAGCTATCCCGAACTATGCGAGGAGGGAGTCACTTGGCGGCTGACTTCTCATCTTCTTCGGCGTGCTGGACTAGCAGCTACAAGCGTTCCTTGAGCGCTGCGGATCCAAGGACGTTAATGTCATCTTGCAGCTGTGCATGCTCAATCTTTGCCCAAGTACCCGCAGGCTTGTCGTATCGGCGCATGTTGCTGTCGCTAGTGTGCGTTGCTCTGTACTCGAACTGACTATGACGGTGTTTGAAATAAGATTGCAAGAATCGTGCAAGAAATATTGTGCCCGCCGCGCACGGTCCGCCGTCATTGATCACTAGCGCCGCACGTGCGCGAATGAACATCAGGAGATCGGCTAAAGGCCACTCGTCCAGACGGGGCATCCTCACTCAAATGTCAAGTGCTTCCGAGCAGAGACCATATTCGTAGCACATATATGCGCAGACAGGCAGCACACCACACGGGGCTTTTGCTGCCAGCCGTCGATCGCACGGTGTGCCTCTTCAGCTTGCTAGCAATGTCCACTACAAAGGATGAGATAGCGCAAAGGCACCATTGGCTTGTTCGGGTGCCTGAGTCCAGGATGGCTTCATGGTACCGTCATACGACATCTCTCATACGCGTATGGTAGGACCATCGTCAACTTCTACCACTTGAAATCTTCATGATGTTCCTTCTACAACCTCGCCTTCTCCTCATCCCCACCTAGTCAATCCACCAAAATCTTCCCCTCAAGCTCGCCATAATGCTCAAAGAAGCTACCGAACAGATTCACACCATGCTCCACATCATACGCACCACTCGTCTCACGGATCGAATGCATGGCAAGCTGCGGGTTACCAACATCGATCGTCCTCGCACCAAGAGCTGCAGAGAGCATAGGTCCAATCGTGCTTCCACATCTCGAGTCGTTCCTCACGACGAAAAGCTGGAGCGGTACGCCGCCGTCTTTGCTCTTAGCTCCGGGCAGTTGCCATGATGTTGACTTGGCTCGTCTCGCTGCTTCCTGGAGAAGCACGATGCCGGGGGAGTTGGTGGCGTATCGTACGTTGGCGTTGATCTTGATGACGGTGCCTTCGTTCATGTGTGGTTTGTGTTCAGGCTCGTATTTGCCGCCGTAGTTCGGATTAACGGAGTGAGCCATGTCTGCGCTGACAAGGAAGCTGGTTGAGAGAGTTTGCTCGTATGCTGTGCTGTTGTCTAAATCGCCATTGACCTTCTCGTAGCTCTTTTCGCTGTCTTCGTGGTTGGCGGGTAGACATGATAGGCGGCGAATGACAGATGGAAGCATATTGCTGTCCGCACCTTGAGCGGATTGTGAGCCGATCTCTTCGTGATCGAAGCAGGCGATGAGGCGAATCGTTGGGTCGTTCTTCAGTGCTGAGGGTGATGCGACCGATTGGATGAGACCTTCAACCGCGCAGTACGTCATGCCCAAGTTGTCGAGACGTGCGGAGAAGATGAACTCGTCGTTTATGCCGCCGATACAGGATGGTTGTGTGTCGTAGAGCACCATCTCGAAGTCAAGCACATCGTCGACCGGGACACCCGCCTCTTGTGCGATCAGGTCGATTAGGTATGGGTGGTGTCGTTGCGTGGCAGTCTTCAATGGCTCGAATGCCGCTTCTTTCTCCTTCTCCTTCTCGGCCTCATCTTGCCCGACCTGATCCGTTGTCTTGCCCTGCCTGTTCAACTCGGCAGAGACCAGGCCCGTGATGGGAAAGAGCTGATTCTCCTTGTTGAACTCAAATGGCTCGTACCCTCCAAAGTGCACTGCCAGATTTGGGATCCGGCAGACAGGCTTGTTGATGCGCACCAGCTTCTGCTCGATTGTGCCATGCGTGTTCTTGACCATCACTCTTCCTGCGGCGCCCAAGTCCCGATCGAACCACGTGTGCCACATTCCCCCGCCATATGTCTCGACACCGATCTGCAGGAAGCCGTCTGCTGAGCGTTTCGACACCGGCTTGATCCTGAGGCAGGGGGAGTCTGTGTGTGCGCCGACTATCGACACTGGGTTGCCTGGCTTCCACGCGCTGCCGATGGCGAAGGCGACGATTGTGCTGGCATTTCGGGTGAGGTAGTACTTTCCGCCGGGCTGGAGGGTGCTGTTCCATGAGTCTCGCTCCTGGTACGAGCGTCAGCTATGGTCCATCATGGTCATCTTGCGCGTGGTATTGGCCTGGCCTACCTTGATCGGCTTGAAACCCGCCTTTTCGAGACGAAGCTTCGCTGAACGCACGGCATGGAAAGCTTCACAACATCAGCCACTGCAGTATACTAGCGTAGCATAAGCCTCGTGCTAGGAGACATACGAGTGGGAGAGGCGTTCAGAAAGTCCACAAAGTCCTCTGGTCGTTTGGTGGAAGCCCTGTTGGCCATGCTGGAGAAGTGCTTGCGAGCTGCGGTGGGAGGGAATGGGTTGATGGCGGTGAAACCGAGAGCCGAGGCACTTCTAGATGTGTACAAGGTGCCGATGTATGCACTGAAGGTTGGCATGAAATTGTTGTTGTTGTTGCTGTGGTAGATGTCTATCTATGTACAACGATAGCGACATGGGCATGTTTAGCCGAGGCGTCGGAGCTCTTTCTTCTGGGCTCGCTACGAGCACCCTATGATGGGGATGGGTTATCACGGATTCCTCTGTGATGGTTCTATCGATACTCGACAAGCGACGAAGTTCATATCACGGCATATCAGGAAACATTGTCCCTCTTCGACTTGACGCTTAAGCACGCGCTGTTCATGGCCCACCGAGCACCCTTCCCACGCCTGGGCATGGAGATCAGAGTTGGACCCGCGTTGGACCTGGCATGACAACAAATCGTGGCCTACGCCTCTACCGCTACAGCCTCTCCGTTTCGTAGCATGCCCACTTGCTCGAGAATATAGTGTCCCTGGTCCAACATGGAGGTGAAGCGTTGCCGTTGTCCCTCGTCTTGCTCGTTTGCCAAGACTACCTCGATACGATCGATTGTCGCTTGTAATCGTTCTCTGAATGCTCGTATGGCGTGTCGCCTAGTTATTCCCCTCGATGAAGCCGCGATGGCACTCACAGCCGACTGATACTCGATGGTTCCAAGCGTCGGGCGTCTGGCGAAAAAGTCGGTAATGCGAGCCCTCTCGGCTTCGAGTGCTACTGCATCATCATCATCATCATCATCATCATCATCATCATCGAGCTCTGCTGGCGGCTCTTCTGCTGGTGCTGCATACAGCTCCGTGCGACAGAATGGACAGGTTTTGGAAGAGATGAGCCAAGTTTTGAGGCACTCGGCGCAGAAGGTGTGCCTGCATGCGGTGCGAAACGGTCCCTTGATGGCCTAGAATGTGTTAGGTGGTGTTCTCACTGTGCTCCTGCGCTCGAGTCACATACCTCGTAACATATGGAGCATTCTTCGGCGACGAGCTGCGCTAGGTATTCAGTCTTGGACGGAAGTGACATTGTAAGGGTGGTAGCGATGGTGGTGATGGAGAAGCCGACAAGTTCTCTGTGCTTTAAAAGGAGGTTTTTCCAAGGAAGCTTTTCCAAAGAGTGGTGGCACACACAGCATGTGACGCCGCTCATTCACTTGTAAAAGAGATCGTGGGATCTGGAACGAGGCTCGTTCTAAACAGAGCGGCTATCTGGACCTCAGGAAAACCTCCGGCTCGACCTGGATGCATACGCAGCTCACTTTTGAGAGTGAGACGTTTCTGGTACAAAAGAACCCGTCAACCATAGCCGCCGATGCAAATTCATACTCTAGTGTCCTGAACTCCCGACTCCTCTCTCGCCGCTTCAAGTTCTTCCTGATCATTCGCCTCAGCAGTTTTCCTCGACCATCTGCTGATGGTGGCGAAGGTCTCTTGTGGTCCCTCTTGGTCGACGTACCACTCACTTGCAGGTTGATTGTGCTGCCCTCTCAAGTGGTCGACTATCTCACAGCCTTCTTCCACCCTTCCCCTCCAAATCGTGTCTAGTGACTCAAAGTGTTCCTGCCCTTCATCCTCCTCCGCTTCAAGATCATTCTGCCCGTCCTCGTTCGTAGCCGCGACAAAAAGCCATGCCTTCGTTTCCGCACGACGTGTGATGGTTTAAATGTATCTCGCTTTGCGCCTCGAACTTGGAGTATCGAAAGTCCAGGCTGTGATGTGGGCTGTAAGGTCGTTGCTTGAAGCTCACTGGCTGGTAGTGCTGGTCGGGTTGGGAGTATCGTGGGACGCGAGGGGAGTGATGAGAGGACGCCGAACGATCTGTAGCGTGGTCAATATCGTGATACAGCCAGCATTGGATGGAGATGAGAACGGCATACCTTCTCTGGATGTGTCGTGCTAAGCTACTCGCTCTGACCGTAGGCACAGCTTGTCGTGGTGATTGTGAAAAGCTCTGTAAGGGAGCTCTGAGATATCTGAGGCACAGCATCGTGACAGTCAGTGGGTTGGATGAATGGCACGTCTGGGGATGCTCCAACCATGAGGTGCTGATGCGGCCTCGCGGAAGAGATGCGGGTCACTATACCGCAAAACGGCCGACAGATCCGCGAGAATTTCCCCAGATCGCTCGTTGAACTCGACAATCTTCCACCTCGACGCCTTGCAACCGCAATCTGCCCACTGGTCGCATAGAACAGGGCGCTGCTGTCGAGTGTCGGCCGTCATGTCGAACAAGACCTTCCCGCCTTTGGTGCATCACAGGACTGTCTACCTCCAACCTGAAGACGCGGCCAAATCTCTATCGGCATACCTCGAAAAATCACGAAAATGCGCCCACCTACATCCCGACGCCTGGCTTGACCCAACTGGCATTCGATTTGGTCCCAAAAGTGGTCCGAAAGGAGGATGGGCCATACATCACCTTCGTCGCATAGAAGCAGGCCTTCGTGGAGAGAGCCTCGCAGTTGAGTCGCGCGATGATTTGGCAGCTCAACTGGGAGAGGAGGTTCTGAAGGAACAAGATCCCCACGCCATTCGAATCGAAGAGACGCATGCTGGGGACGACACGCGCGTTGATGCAATCATTGAGGAATCGCAACATAAGCAGGAGGATGAGAAGACACGGAAGAAGCGTGAGAAGAAAGAGCGTGTGAGGCGAGAGAAGGCAGAGCGCGAAGGTGCTTCGACTACGTCCACCGGTGCCGAAAGCAGCAAGAAGCGGAAGCGCGATGGCACGGACAGTGAGCCCGGGACTGGAGCGAATACACCATACGCAGATTCAATGATCGCACACTCCGAGACATGGCAGACACAGCAGGAGCTCGAGCAAGATCAGGTGGTGCTGGAGGGTGAGGTGGGTGAACGCGATGCCGCCCCTGTCACAAAGCAAGGCGGCATCCCCACACCAGTCGTACAACATGATCAGCAGGGCAACGTTGTGGTGCCGAAGAAAGCGATCACGGCCGAGGAGAAGGCCGCGCGCAAGGCCGCCAAGAAGGCGCGGCGAGCTGAAGAGCAAGCTGCTGGTGCCAATGCTACAGGTTAGGAACCGGTTGCGGGTGATGCTGAGAAGTTCAGCTCACTGATGGGTGCGCGTGTCGCAGAGGCGAAAGCCAAGTCGGTTGCAAAGACACCGTGTAAGTAACGGGGCTGCTGTAATGCTTGATGCGCTCTTGTTGACTATCTCATAGTCTCATCCATCGAACAGTCTCAGAAGCCTCTGAACGACGATGATCGTCTCGAGCGATTGGACAAACGGCCTTTTACCGGAGAGGAAGACGCGACCATCCTGCGTCTGAAAGCCAATGGAGTGACAGTTCCACTGATTGCCGCACAACTCGACAGGAACATTCAGTCCGTGAGGTTCCGCTACTACAACCATCTCGACACGTCAGTAAAGAATGCAAGCTGCCGAGGAGGCAGTGACGCGCCGAAGCGCTTCTTCACAAAGGCTGAGGATCAGCAGATCATCGATTGGCGCGCGGAGGATGTGTCGTTTCAGGAGATTGCCAAGCGTACTGGCCGTTTGAAGCAGACCGTGAAAGATCGCTTCTACTATTACCTTGAGAAGCGCGTAACGGCGCCGCAGGAGGATTGAAGAAGGACCACCACTCCACACCGCCCGTCGTACAGCTCACAGCAGAATATTTGGGTCACAGTAATGCGCAAACGCGCTATGTCGGTATGCTATGCTACTGTCTACAACTCCTTGTCCGGAGTCCCATTCCCTGTGAGAATCTTCTGCCCCGAGATATCAATTTTTCCATCACTGACCTTCTTCTCGCTCGTCCAACCCACAGCCTTCAACCTCTCGGTCAGAATTGGGTGCGAGTAGTGATATGAGGAGTAGAGGGGGTCGGCGTCCTAAAAAAATAATGTCAGTAAAAGGTTCGGCACTGTTCGTTGCGTCGTAAAACTTACCATACTACTCAAATTCTGAATTTGCAGCTTAATCAATGAGCTAGCCAAATCCTTCGCATACCCCAACTTCCTCCCGAACGCATCCGCCTCAAACTCAAACTTCCTCGTCAAGATATTCATGCCCAGCTTCACCAGCGAATCCGTAGGGCTCAACACATCGTTGAAAAGAATGAATCCAATGATGATAGGTCTCTCTTCAACGAAACCAAAGGCCCTGTAAAGGCTTCCATTATTGATGAAAACCCCAAAGAGCGCGAAGACGTAGAGTAAATGGAAAGAACTGATCCCGAGCAGTTTTGAGGTGTGACCCATCTTCCAGTGTCCCAGTTCGTGCGCGAGGACAGCTTCGACTTCTTGCGCGGAGGCCTTGTTGAGGAGGGTGTCGTAGATGACGATTTTCTTGGGGAGGAAGGGAAGGCCGGTGAAGTAGGCGTTGCTATGGGCGGAACGTTTGCTGCCGTCGATGACTTGAAGTTCTTGGAGTGGGAAAGACAACTTCCCTGCCAAGGCCTCAACTCGTGTCTTCAGCTCACCAGGCTCGAGAGGTGTGAGTTTGTTGAAGAGTGGGACGATTAATGTTGGGTACAGGACTACAGCTCCGAGCTGGACAACAAGCATGAAAAGCCAGATGTAGAAAAAGAAGTTATCGCCTGTTTTCTGGATGATTTTGAGGAAAGCCGAGCCGATTGGGATTCCGAATGCGAGAGAGAGGGCAAAGCCTTTAATCTTATCGGTGAGGAAGAGGGAGAGTGTTTGCTTGTTGAAGCCGTATTTCTCCTCGAGGACGAAGTGGTAATAGAGGCCGAAGGGGAGGTTGATGATGGTTTCGGCGAGGGACATTGTGAAGATGAATACCAGGCTCTGCGTGATTTCTCCGTGAAAGCGGTCGGGGAGGTATTTCAACGTCAGTCCTCCGGCTACGGACCAGAGGTAGGGAAGCCAGTCGTGTTGGATTGTGATGTAGTTCTTGACCTGTCCGAAGAGACCCTCTGTGAAAGTGTATTTCGCCTTACTCCGTCCGTACGCCTGGCTCGTATCGAATGTCTTCTGGTCCACCTCTTCTTTGAGCTGCGGTGGGATCGTCTTTCGTTGCAGGACGCGGTATTGGCGGTAGAGGAGCCATGATTCGAGGGCGAATTCACCGATTGCGAATGTGACGAGGATGGATTTCCAGGGGATGGAGGAGCTGTCCAGTGGTGCCGCTAGGCGGCGGAGGAAGTCCATGGTGGTGGGCCGTGGCGGAGCAATGCGAAAGAGAAGGGGAATGTGAAGTTGGTCTTACAGTTTCTGGAGAGCTACGTTGCATGTGGTTGCTCCTTGCATCTGCATGACCTGCATAACCTGCATAACCTGCATAACCCGCATAACCTGCATAACCTGCATAACCTGCATAGGCGGGATGATTTGGACGAGCAGGGAGGTCTGAAGTCGTCGGTCAGTCTCCTTGTTGGGTGTTCTGTTTCGTCCCATCCGGCTCAACAACGTCAGCAACGCCTCCATGCACCTCTATACAACACCACCAACCAAGCACAGGCTGCATATTCACTCAACACGAAGAACGTCACAGCGGCACTGCCTCGTCTGACAATTCCGCCATTTCACCACCACCGACAAATGCATCCGATGTTCCGCCACAAGACAATGAAGATTTTTCATTGACCACACTACCCAAAGCAATTACGTCGCCATGGCCGAGTCTCATGGCTCTTGGGATCATGTCTCACACTTCTTGGCTGCCGCAGAAGGACCGCACGTCGTGGCGCGCCAACAACCTGTTCCTCTGCTGCGCTAGAAGCCTCGAGTGGAAGACCCCGCTTCGCCCGCTCTGTAGTTCCGCCAAGGTACGCAGTACTTGCAGCCGTAGCTTCAGGAACCACTGCCAGAAGCTCCACATTATAGATCTCATCGACTGGTTCATTCGTGCTATGCGTGGAAGCATATGATTTCGGTGATGATGAGCTTCTGCGCTGTCGCAAGGAGAGTCGGCCCGCGACGTGCAGAACGCGCCACGATCTCTGCCGGCAAGATGGTGGTCATGTGCCTGCAGGACACGGTTGCACGTTAGACTGGGAGGGGTAGATCGTTAGTAGATCTCGTGAGGCCAAGGGCGTTGGCGCGAAGAATAATAAGTAGGTGCTGCGCGTAGGCCGCGATGGTAAGAAAAATTCGAGAGTCGGCCGCGATTGTCATTTCGTTGCTTCCGGTACCAAGATGCAGCTCAAGAAGGCACTCACGGCGGCAGCATTGCTTGCTGGCCATGCTGCAGCAGAGGTCACCGCCAATCCGACGTCGACGTACTATGCACCCGGCGTACCGACAGATGCGCCGATACAAGGGAATTACACCAGCTATCTCAGGCCCAGAGTTCACTTCTCACCTCCACGATACTTTATGAATGGTAATGTCCTTCCATAAAGATCGAATAGGCTGTGCTAATACAACCAAGACCCGAATGGCCTGCACAGAGGAGCCGATGGCACATGGCATCTCTATTACCAGTACAACCCAATCACTCCAGTGGCTGGTAACCAGGTTCGTGCATTTTGATGTATTGATGAACTATGATCGCTGACAATGCCCAGCACTGGGGACATGCTACCTCAAAAGACCTGTATACCTGGGAGAACCAGAAGATTCCATTCTTCCCACCAAACAACTACACCGTCAGTAAAGCACGTCAAAATTGCCTGTACCTCTTCTTGACAAGCAGCAGTACATCTTCAGTGGATCCGCCGTAGTCGACGTGAACAACACATCCGGATTCTTCCCAGATCAAGATAATGGCGTTGTAGCCATCTACACTCTGGCAGAGTACCCCGGTGGCGTGCAAGGAGTGCAGTACCAGGCAATCGCATACAGCAAAGACGACGGCTACACCTTTGAGTCCTACGAGGGCAACCCTGTACTCGATCTCAACTCAACACAATTCAGAGACCCATACGTGGTCTGGGACGCGACGCATGAGCAGTGGGTTATGACGATTGCTTATGCGGCGGAGTTCACCATCGGAGTCTACACATCCACCAACCTGAGAGAGTGGACACACGCCTCGAACTTCACGAAGCACGGATATCTCGGCGTACAGTACGAATGCCCAAACCTCCTCCAGATGCCGATGGAAGGTCAAGACGAGCCAGTCTGGGTCCTGTTCTTATCTCTCAACCCAGGTGGCCCACGCGGTGGTAGCGTGACGCAGTACTTTGCAGGTGACTTCAATGGCACACACTTCACGCCCTATGACTCCGGAACTCGCCTCACAGACTTCGGCAAAGACAACTACGCCGCCCAGTTCTTCAACGGCATTCCCCGCAACGAACCTCAAATAGCTCTCGGCTGGGCCTCAAACTGGCAATACACGCAACTCGTCCCAACAGGTCTCCTCGAGAATGGACAGTACCGCAGTTCTCTGACCGTCCCACGTTCCCATCACCTGGCCAACATCTCAGCAAGAGGCTACGACCTGATTTCCGAGGTCCACAACATCAGCGCCGTCCTCGACCAGGAACTCGCCTACCAAAGCAACCTCGGCAACGGCACCGTCCTCGCAGACTTCGGTGAAGTCGAGGCCGGAGCAATCTACTTTGAAGCGAACCTCACAGGTCTCACAGTCTCAACCCTCCGCGGGACCGCAAACTTCACAATCTCATCCTCCGTCTCCGGCGAGTACATTCGCGGGGGCATTAATGCAGCCGGCAGCCCAGGAATATGGGTCGATCACAGCAACATCCGTGGTTTCGACAACCCTTACTTCAACGATAAGTTCAGTGAGGAAGGTCTCTTTACTCCGGCCATGGTGCCGGGATCTGGTCTTGCCAAGAGCAATTCGTCTTTCAACCTGGGCGTGATTGTGGACCGTTCGATTCTGGAAGTGTACTTGAACGGCGGACAGGTTGCGGGGACTTTTAGCTTTTTCCCGACGGCAGCGCTGGATACGGTGGCGATCAGGTTTGGAAATGTACCAGAGGGAGTCACGAGTGCGGCGAGTGTGTGGGGACTTAGGGATACGTGGGCGCAGCAGGCAAATGCTAACGGGACGGTTGTGGGAAACACGACTGAGACCGTGGGTAGCATGAAGATGTTTTAGATGGTGGAAAAAGGGGAGGTAGAAGTGTCGAACGAGATAACTCCAGGTTTGCATCGGCTTCCGGATATCGACGAAGACATTGCGACTTCCCGCTCGTCCCTTGGAGTCCCACCTCCCTTTGGACAACATACCTTTGACGAAGATCCAATGCAGCAAAATGATACTGTACACGGCTCGGCGAAAAGCTCTGAAAAAGCTGGTCAATCAGGCTCCGATGACTTCCGTGGAAACCGCTGAGATCCAGCTGTATCTGCAGGTGGCAGTGAGTGTCTGAACGATCTGCTGCGAGCAGTCTCATCTCGAGATCACAGAGTTGAGTTGAAGGCGTCCTATGGGCCCCGTGTCATCGTGGTTCACAAGATCGGCGCTCATCTTTGATGCCATCAAATGGTCAGCGCACAACATCATGCGCGTCGAAAGTGGCCGAAGTGGAAAAGTCTTGCTATAATTTGCTACAATGCTTGAGACCACCGTCGCTACAAATGCCGAACCGCTCGCTTGAACGCATCAATGCCACCGTCCACCACTCTACTGTAGCATGACACCGAAAGTTCTGTCTCAATCACGCAACACACCGCCACACCTTCGAGACCCTCTAGTGCTCGATCGGTTGCTCCCCTGCAGGACCTGGGCTCCGCGCGTCTGACAGTAAAGGCCTACGCTCGTCAATCGTAATGTTCGAAAAGCGATGCGTACGAGCAGTGTTCGAAGGTGCCCGATGGTGCTCATCCGGTGCCACGTTTGAGAATCGTGTTGCTCGAGAGTGGTTCGATGCACTACGTCCCCGTTGTGAAAATGATTTCCAGATGCTGAAGCGGTCGTGGACTTCGCTGGGGCTGGCACTCGGGCGTCTGTCCTTGTCTTCTGGCGTTTTACCGCGGTCTCGGTAGGCATAGATCACGCCGAAGCCGATGAGAACCAGCTTCATGAGGCCGACGAGGACATAGACGATCCAGGCGCTCCAGCCTGTCCAGCCGACTCGGACCATCATGTTGACTGCGAAGAGCCATGTGTACTAACAGGATGAACGTCAGGGTGTTTGCCAACGGAGAAGACTTGGGACTGCAAAAGCTTACAGGTACTTGAAGAATGAGCCCGACCAGACTGAGACTGCCCAAATGTCCCAGATGCCAAGTCGTGTAGACCTGAGGTACCCACTGAATAGCTGCGAGCACAGTGACAGCAACACCAAGTATGTCCGCCCATGTCTGCGCAACCCATGGAAAGCGATGCAAGACAACCGCGCAAACGAGCAGAACCGCAAACGCGAAAGCACATGTGATCAGCAGTACAATCCAAGCCCGTCGTGCGCGTCTGAAAGTCCTGTCCGGTCCAGATATCGAAGGCCGACGCCCTTTGATCTCTGCATCTGCTTCCTCCTCCGCGTAGTACACGTACATGAGCAGAACAATCCAGAAACAGACAATGCCAAAGATGACCTGGATCATGGCCAGGAGGCTAGCCAAGCAAGCAAATCGTGTGTTGGTCCGACAGCAGCCCATGTCCACCGCGCTTGACGGAAGCATCATGATGTTTCCGACGGCGCAGACGCCTGATATCGACCCGATAAGAATGTAGAGTGTTGATAGTCCTTCGGCGGATTGGCGGATGGCTATGCGAGCCCATTGTGGTATCCAGCAGATGAACAGCCATGCCATCAAACAGCTTGGAGATGTCAGTGATACTTGGACTTGGTGTGAGATAGGCCTATCAAGCTCACCAGGACCACACAAATTGTGTTATAGATGGATCGGCAAGGTGTTCGCATTGCTCAGGCCCGAACATTGTGTTGAACTCCATGAATGCGCCCTTGCAATGCTGCTGCCCTCCTGTACTGATAATGAGCCCGTGATATATCTGATATATCGCTCTCTGCGGGAAATTGCAGCTTCGATGGAAAGTTCGAAGGGAGAACACGCGCGGAACTGAAGCTGAAGCTCGCAGCTCCAGTCCTGCCGTGTGTGTAGAGGCAAATGTTGAGGTTCCTGCATTCAGCACATCGGAAGTGCGTCACCGCTGCCATCCTAGCACCTTCGCATGTGCGAAGCGCCTGGCGATAATTTACACGGCATGAAGACTCCTCCGCATGCTGGCGCCTGTCGCTTGCATGATATGACATCCGTACACAGTTTGTATATCAATCTTGAGCTTTGCGCCAAAAGCGAGCTTGTCGGTGGAAGGGTCTGCGTGGAGACAACCCACACAACACACACTACTGAAGAGGTTATCGCTGAGCATCCCATCAGGAGATGCACGTGGCATTCCACTATCCCACTCTTCCCCAACATTGGACGATCGACAAAGGCCGAGGCATTCCGCTACGGTCCTGCAACGATCGCATGACTCGGAATTCCATATCGATTGAAAGGTCGTGCTCTGTTCCATGGAATGCCCCGAGATCGTTGTTATCCAGAACTAGTTACGCTGCTGCTTGCTGGTCAAAGGTGGTGACTTTCAGTAGAGGATGGCAACGATCCAATTACCCGAGCCTTCTTCATTTATCGGTCGCACTGCTCCACCCCACGCTGTGATAAGCTGCGAAGGCGCATCATGGTTGCAACTTCAACGTTCGATAGCACGAGCGAATTTCTTGCTTATACCCACGCTTTTGACAAATGGCCCTGTCGCACAGCATGACGGCGACTGTCATGCCAATCCATCTGAAGCCTGGGCCAACAGGTCTCAGACTTGCTGCATTCTGTCCGTGGGTCTCATGGCGTCACTCTCGGCGATGAGTAAACAGCATCAAGCTTCTTCCCGTCGTCGCGCGGAATCGTTGTCAGATTAAACCAAGGATCCGCAAGCAATATGTCCTGATCTAAGACAGGATGATGCCCATCTCAACGCTTACAACGATCTGCGCTTTTGCTTCGGCTGCTTCCGCTCAGCATGTAACTAGGGATAAAAGGCAGACTTACTGTGTGCGTGTGGCGGACAGTCAAAGGCTTTCGCTGCTTAGTCCTTGCTAACGTTATGAGAACTGCGAGGTCTCTGAGCAGAGGTATCTACGAGACAACTACACTCCATTAGAGTGCACTCCAACAAGACCGTGCAATGCACAAGGCAACGAGTGGTCAGTAGCCCACGCTCCTGAAATATCCGTCTCAATGCCAATGTACACTAACTTTCGCAGTAGCCGCGATCTAGTGAGCGGCAGTGCGAACTGCTCATGAGACTGGCTCGTAGACTGGAGATCTGTATGATGACGCATCTGTAGCTGCTGGGGGCTGTGGAGCAGCTACAGCGTCAGCGTCAATCGTTATGCGTTCCTTGACGGCAGCGAAAGACGTGCTTCACGCATCGCATGTATGGCTCCTATGATTGTGCTGCTGCTGCAGGGTAGCAGGCCAGCGAACTGACATGGGCAGACCGTTGAACCATCAAATTGAGCATCACTGCGCCGACTCTGATGGTCAATGTAGGTCACATAACATGTTCAGCTGAGTGAAGATAACAACATATTCGGTCGAGTGAATGGTCGAGATGAGGTCAAAGAAAGGAGGCCATTTGAGTTTGAGATTTTGTGGCTGGTTAACCGCATTCGGCCCGACTGTCTGAACGACATCTTCTTTTGCGACCACCCGACCCATCTATGCCACAGCCTGATACGTTCTGATTACCATCTGGCAGAATTCGATGAGATGCACGTTATTGACGTTCGTTGCACCTGCCACACGCGACGATGTCTGACCTCGCCCTGCCGCCCCTCTCGAGACTATCAGAAGAGCTCGTCGCCATTATTGTGGACTGCATTCTTGGTCAGCGTGGAGATGCCGATGGCGGTGATCTAAGAAGTATCAAGTCTCTCAGGCTGACTCACGCACGATTTGCACGTTCGACCTCAATAGAGCGTGCACTTTTCAGCAAGATCTGCCTGTCAGCCAGACATTCGCGGCGTGACTTACGGGCGTTTATGGGCATAGCGTCATCCGTCAAGGCCACCTCATTTGAAGCGATGCATTGCGTGCCCCTGGAAGGACTCGAAGATGATCCTCTTGATCATGGATTCTGGAGGCGGCAGACATCTTTCTGGTCAGCAGCACAAGAGTACGTGAGCAGTGGCAGAGCGGAAAGCGATTGGGTGGAAGTCCTTCGTGCTGCTAGTAATTTGGCGACAGTGTCTCTCTTCGCGCCGCAACGCCCACTCGTCAGAAGACGTGCTGCTCCGGAAAGAGCTGAGACGGTACCCGGTAAAGGTGAGCTGCTACCACTTGCGCTCAAATGTTTGTCAAGAGCAGACACGAAGCCTCGCACTTTATTACTCCACGAGAGCGATGCACTCTCATACATTGGCTGGTGCAATAAGCAAGCCTGGGCCATGGTCGATCTATCAACCCTGGAAAACCTCAACTTCGGGCTGCAGAATGATGCAACCGAAGTCCTATCGATGTGTTCGACGTCCCTCAAATGCTTGAAGCTTGGGCCAATTCGCAGAATGTTCTTTCCGCTTGGCCAGTTTGCGCTTCTCCCAGCTCTGGAAGACCTGTCACTCCAGGAGGTATGGATCGATCCAATCGACTTCGCCATCAGCATTGGGCAGTGCAGCAAGCTCGTCCGACTATCATTTCACCAAGTACAACTCACTGGTAGACAGTTTCTTCGCGACTGGCGTCCAATCTTTAACGCCATCAGATCACACCACAATCGTATGGAGTTTAGCTTCACTGGCTCCCTCACTATTATCGAGAAGGATGCATTGGCGATAAATCACCACACTTCGCGAGCACCTGCGGAAAGGTCACACAACACTGTGGATGAATACGTTGCGTATGAGATCGAGAGGTACATCTCGAACGCTGGAGAATGGGTCTTGGAAGAGTATGAAGGACTGCTTTGATGCACTTGCAACGCTGCCATACTTTCGTCTCGCAAGAACAAGTCTTTCCCGGGCTACCGAAACTGGCCTTCAAGATACTGCATAGACCGCACGCATACGTTATCTGGGCCTTTGTTGCCGATGAACAGCTTTGATGCGTAGCAAACATCGCCCTACACCTATTAATGGCCAGGAATTGACGGCTCTTCTCGAACAGCACATCCCGCTCGCCTGCCTCAAGATAAAAGAACAAGACCAGATGTCAGCGCTGTATGAAGAACCGCAGGCGGCAGGGGCTGCAAACCTCGCGGCACTGGCGCGACTTCCAGCAGGATATAAGCATTTTTTGCACAATATTGCAGCGTGAGTAACGTATATTACCTTCACCGCAGAATAGGCTGACTTTGAGCAGTCTCAAGCACGATTCGGACTCTTCGGACTTCGTCATCAAAAGTGGCCGCCGAGAGTTCAAAGCGCACACCTATGTGATTGCGCAGCACTGCGATACCTCCGAGAACGTGTTCAAGCCTGGCTTCAAGGTATAAACTACTGTTGAAGATCTATCATACCACAGCTGACGGCACGGACAGGAAAGCGTAGACAAAATCTGGCACTGGACTGATTACGACGAACCCGACGAGATCGAGGCCGAATCTGAAGCTGAGGAAAAGATCGTGGGGTTCTTCTATCACTTCCAATACGATGCCGACCCATACAATCTCGACATCCACGCTCGTGTTCACGCCTTCGCAGACAGCCATTTCATGTACGATCTCAAGCACTACGCTGAAGAGCAATTCGAAGCGGCGGCTAGCAGACTGTTTCGTATGGTCCTCGACTATCCAGCAACGCGCTACAATGGCCCATACTGGCACCAGCTCCCAGAGCCAGCCAGTAATGCTCCAGCAGGCCAACTCAACTTCCTCAATATGCGCGTGCACACCACCCAGCCCTTCATCCAGCGGCCCGTGTCAGCTGCTCCATTGGTTTACATAGACAGCGCCTCTGAAACCGCCCGCCTCAAAAATGGAGACATCGACGGCTCTGCTTTCTTCGACGTCATTCCATACATCTACAAGAAGAGCCTCGAGTACAGAGGCCTCCGCAGATCGGTCGTGAAGATCTGGAACAGCCTCACTGCGCATCAGAAGGTGATTTTGGGCAGAGACCGGTGGCCACAGCTCTTGAAAGACGTCCCGGAACTGACGTTGGACTTGATCGTGGGTTATGGAGATGAGCCTGTCACGAAGACTTGGTGTGATCCGCGACCCACCTCTGTCGATCCACTGCTTGGAGGAGCTGTTAGAAGCTTGGCTATGTGAGATCGAGGCGGACCGTGTCGCTGGATTGGGGAAAGCGTGGTGAGGAAAGAAGCAGTTGACTTGTAGCATTGCGATCTTGATCTTGGTCCCGAAAGACTGTCTACTGTACATCAAGTTCTGTGAAGATATCTCAGCAGCCAGCCACATCTGAGAAGCGCAAACCTCAATATTGATATCATAACTCAGATCGAGAGAAGGTTCACAACGATAGTCCCTGGTTTGACGAACGAGTCGTGAAGTGAAGATATTATGGAATCCTTTATCGAGGAACTCCTCATTCAGCCCTCTTTCAGAACGGCAAAGCTTTAACTCGCAGAGGTACCCTCGCACCATCACACCAAGAACCACTGTCGAGTGCACTCAGATGACTGTCGCATATTACTATACCTCCTGCGCCTACCACGTTCAAAATTTTGAGGATATAAACACGTCTACGTACTTCCTCTTGCGATGGAGGAGGTAAAGGTATACTTTCTCGCCTAAGATGCTGCCCTTGGACGAGTCATCGTTGGCTCAATGGTATGGTCGTTGACCGTAAAAACCTGTGGTACACGACTACGAGCCGGCGGTTGGGTCCCACTGTGATCTCGTTTCACGAGATCCTGATGGAATCTTGCGGAAAGTCTGGCGCAGATCGTTGAGATGATGGACACTCGTTCTTTCTGCTTCTTACACGACATAGCCACTGCGGTGCAGGCAAGCGTCCAGCTGCATGGCTATCCCTCGCTTGGTCTCACCGATCATGTGTGAGAGACGGATCAAGTGCATGTGTTTGATGTTTTTTGTGATATCATTTACTGCATAAGCCATAATATGCTAGCTTCAGTAGAGACCGTCGTTGAGGAAAAGAGAGAAATCGTTTCCATCCATCGTTCGCACCAGCCTATTCAGCTCAGACCAGTAGCTCGAGGTATAGGGCAGCGATCGGCCAACCCAACCATCACACACATTCGCTTCGCACCAAGCAAAAACTCGCTAGTAAGAGCAACACGCAAAGGGGTAGTATAGTCATCAGCCGGGAGGACCAGGGGAGGCTGCATTAAAGAAACATGTCGCTGCATTCTTCCTCTCGCAGTGTTCGAAGAGCTATGGGTGATGAGCTCTAATTTCTGCCGAAGAATCTGTGAATGTTGCAATGTTGTTCTTTCTTTCTCCGTCCGTTGAAACGTGATCATGCTACCGTGCCCACCCAGCCAGAGAGAGTGAGAAAGATGCATCAGCACTGATCGCTCCCACGCACGCCAACGCCCGCGATGACCGGTAAAACACTTGGAACTGCTTAAGCCGCTGGCTTTGTCTCCTCGGTGGCGGCCGCAGCTGGAGCCTCTGATGCTGGCTCGGCGGCCTTGGTCTCCTCGGCCTTGGCCTCGCCGGCAGCAGCATCTGGCTCGGCACTATCCGAGGAAGTCCAGAGGGTGAGGTTGTCGCGGAGAAGTTGCATGATGAGAGTGCTGTCGCGGTAGGACTCCTCGGACAAGCTGTCAAGCTCGGCAATGGCGTCGTCGAAAGCCTGCTTGGCAAGGTGGCATGCACGGTCAGGCGAGTTCAGGATCTCGTAGTAGAAGACCGAGAAGTTGAGCGCGAGGCCGAGACGGATTGGATGGGTCGGGGTGAGCTCAGTTTGAGCGACATCGGTGGCGTTCTAAGAGACACATCAGCTACTGTCACCACCAATTCACCAATTCGACACACCTTGTAGGCTTCGTGGGCAGCAGTTGCGGCAGTCTTGCGCTTCTCGCCGCTGGCGAACTCGGCAAGGTAGCGGTGGTAGTCACCCTTCCTGTCAGTCACGTTATCAGCATGCCATTCGGCGCGGTGGAATATTGCCCCCGATATCAGGCTGCCAAAGGTGTACGCACATCTTGTGGTAGAAGACCTTGCTCTCGCCAGTCTCGGCCTTGGGAATGAGGCTGTCATCGAGCACATCGAGCACATCTTGGCAGACCTTCTCGAGCTCGGTCTCGATCTTCTGGCGGTAGTCGCGGATGATGCCGACGTGCTTGTCTGAGCCCTTGGCCTCCTCCTTCTGCTCGATGCTGGAGATGATGCGCCACGAGGCACGACGCGTTCCGACGACGTTCTTGTAGGCTACCGAGAGGAGGTTACGCTCGTCGACAGTCAATTCGCCGCCGATCTGAGTTCGCGTGTCAGTCGTGACTTGAATCAATGCGAGTCGTGTGAGCAGTCCGGAGCTCGTGCGATATCGCGACGTGGGCTGGGAGCTTATCTGGAGCATGGCATACCTTTGCGACTTCCTACATCACATGTTAGCGGTTCATCTTCGCAATGCTGCCAACACTGCTGCTGCTGCTCACCTTCATGTATCCAACCATCTCTGCATCGTCAATTAGCAGGTGTCGCCCCAGGAACCACGCGAAGGTGACATGACGTACCATCGTAGCGCTCAGCTTGCTCACACAGCCGTGCGAGGAAGGTCTTGCTGTTATGGACGTCAGTATATGCCCCGGAAGCCGTGGCGATGGCGTTCTCGACGGTACCTTTCGCGCTGTGAGAGTCATATGTCAGCAAAGTACACAGAAGAACAGCACCCGTGGTTGAGGGGATTCGTTGAGGCATTTGCAGGCCGCGCATTGGCAGAGGGAGGGGCAGGATGGGCGTACCTCAGTGGCCATGATGGACGGGTGCTCAGGTGTGGTGGTGGCGGTGAGCGGGTGGTGGCAGAGGTGATGTCGGTGTGAGGTCGGGGGGGTGTGGAGGGTTGTTGTGGTGTATGGGTGGCCGACTGCGCGATGTTCTGTTTGTCGCGAGAAGCTCCACCTTCCCTTTCGCCAAGCCAAGCGTTGGAGCCTGAGGTGTCAAGCGCTCGTTGTTTCACCACCTGTCGTCGCTCGTCGTCTGCCGTCCAAACAACACATCTCGGCCAGGTTTATCTGCTAACGTCATCGAAGCTTATATACGTCGCCGTCTGGGATATGCCTGAAACGTGACCTGACTCGCAGGGGTCTACGAAGACTACTAGCTATATGGCTCGATGTACACAGCCAGCGGTGACATGTGATAGTAGTCACAGTCACCTCGTACGGGGCTGCTGACTAGTCCGTACTTCGCATCTTGTGGCAACATCGGGCCAGGAGACAATTGTCTCCGCGGGCATACACTCCACTTGTGTTATATGTATGCCCCTGTGTCGCACGAGGGTTCTTCTACGCAACATATCCGCGCCTACTCCACCGCTGAAACCTCGAAGTATAGCATTTGTACTGCAGAGCTTCATCCTCAACCACAGGTCAGCAAAGCCGTACTTCTCCGCATCATGACATTGGGATATACCATCCTGGGGACGGTGGCGATCTGGCAAAGACGTTGGGCAGGATCAAAGCGAAGTGTCTTATTATGCCGAGTCGCACTGATCAGTACTTCCCGCCTGAAGATAACGAGGGAGAAGTCAAGCATCTTCGTGATGGCATCTGCAAATCCATCGAGACCGTCTGGGGACACATCGCAGGTGGCGGCAACGGAAAGGCAGATGATACGGAGTTTATCAAAAGAGAGATTGGGAAGTTCTTGAGAGTATCGTAGATGAATCTGGCGCCCGTTGCGGCATCTGTATTGACGAGCTCTCTAACCTTGCTAACTTCCTCCTAGTCTTCACGTATCTTCGAGGGCGCACCCGAGACAGGACCACAGAACATCTCGAGGCGTCGAAGACTGACAAGATATGGACCCTAGACACTCGCTTCCCAGACATTCCACTAGTCTGCAGCATCTGTTCGTGAGGTGTGCCGAATTTATCCAAGTATCCGACATTGTTGAGGAGAATGTCAAGCCGGCCCAACTCGGTCTTATTAAATTTCTTCGCTGCTTCGGCTACACTCTCTTCGCTGGTGACATCGACTGCCAGGGAGGACTTGAGGTGGTGTTTTCCCAGCTGACTTGGCTGCGGTGGCGAGTTCGGAGGGGACAGAGGACGAGAACCAAGTCCGCCGGACCGAGGTCCTCTCTCCACGATCTCCACAAACCTTTAAGCTTCGACTTGCTCGCACCGTGTGCTGACTCGGCCTGGTGGTGTCGTGAAGACCTCGTCTATTGCAATGTCAAAGTGTCGTCGATACATAGAGTACTTGCCTCCCTGAGCGGGATCTTGGATCATCTCTACGTTGAACGAACACTCAATATGTCGCGCCCCACCCTCAAAACACCACTCTGCGAGCTGCTCAAGATCGAGTACCCCATCATCCTCGCCGGCATGGCGAGGACATCATCCGGTCCACTGGCGGCAGCAGTCTCGAACGCTGGAGGACTGGGTGTCATCGGCGGACTGGGCTACACGCCTGACCAGCTACGAGCCATCATCGCCGAGATCAAGGAGAACCTCCGAGACAAGAGCCTGCCATTCGGTGTTGATCTTGCTCTACCACAGGTCGGAGGCTCAGCACGAAAGACGAATCATGATTACACACACGGACAACTGGACGAGCTCATTACGGTCACCATTCAGGAGAAGGCAAGCCTCTTTGTATCTGCTGTCGGCGTGCCGCCACCACATGTTATCAAGCGACTACACGACGCCGGAATCCTGGTGATGAACATGGTCGGGCATCCAAAGCACGCACACAAGGCGCTGAAGGCCGGTGTTGACATCGTCTGCGCACAAGGCGGAGAAGGAGGTGGACATACGGGAGACATTGCAACCAGCATCCTCATCCCGTCGGTCGTCGATGTTGCGAACCAATACAAGAGCCCTATGACCGGAAAGCCAGCCATGGTCGTTGCCGCTGGTGGCATCTACAATGGACGATCGTTGGCAGCCACCCTCGGCTACGGTGCTGTCGGTGCTTGGGTCGGCACACGATTCGTTGCAGCAGAAGAGGCAGGATGCAGCAAGCTACACAAAGAGGCAGTCGTTAGCGCTGCTTTCGAGGACACAGCGCGAACACTTGTCGTTTCTGGACGTCCGCTCCGAATGAAGCTCAACGACTACGTCAAATCATGGGACCATGACAGGCCGGAGAAGGTCAAGGAGCTGACTGAGAAGGGCATTGTTCCCTTGGCACATGACATGGACAACGATGTTGAGGTTGATATTCCATTCTTGATGGGCCAGGTCGCTGGTGCTATCACGGACATCAAGCCTGCTAAGGCTATTGTGGAAGAGATGGTCACGGAATGTGTTGACATCTTGAAAGCACAGCAGAGATATCTTGGTGACAACAGAGCCAGGTTGTAGATTACTGATGTCATTGTCCAGCACCATCAACAATATGAATCGGCAGAATACTTGTCTTCGCTCCGGCACAAGGTCGACTTTCGCACTGCTGCCTGAAACTGAGGCAGCTTTGCGGCTTTGTTCGCGGTCTTAGTGTACGACAGAAACTGTTTAATCGTAGCGACAGTAACACCCTGACCAGTGGGTTGTCTTTGACTTGGACCACAATCGCCTTTGTGCTGCTTTCTTTGTCCAGCGCGCTTTGTTCTTCCAGATTCCATGGAGTATAAACACATTGTGGTCGCCCTCGATCGTCCGCCTCCCAAGCCCCACGAATCTCTTTGTTAATCAAGAGCCCAATTGACTGTTTCCGGTGCAGCAGGTCTACACAACAGCTTCACGATTCACGACATAGCATCAGCATCAGCATCAGCATTATCGTTCTGCATCTCAGCTCTTCCAGCAAGGACCACTCAGCAAGAGACGGTAAGCAAGATGAGCAATTCCTACTACGGCCAAGGAGCACAGGATCAGTGGAGTCACTACCAAAACAACTCAAAGTACCGCACTGACACTCAACAGAGACAGAAGCAAGAGCGTGATCGCCAGCGAGCGGCCTACGAGGCCCGAACTGCCTCCCAGTCGCAGGCGACTGACGTCGACATGGCCACTCGCAGCTCCGCCCATATGAACCTCGACGGCTACGGTCAGCCCGACCCAAGTAGCACGATCAACCGCACAGCAGACGGCCGCTTCATCAAAGAGAACATCAATTCCCACGATGCACACCGCCGCGGCGCCAGCGATAACGCACCCTACACTCGCGAAGCCGCTCGTCCAACATCCTCCGCCTCAAACAAAAGCTCCATCTTCGGCGGCTTCTCCTTCAGCCGTAACGGCACCACCAACAGCACTCACAAGCACAGCTCCAGCGAAGGTGACGAGCCACAGCGTCGGAGATCAAGCATCAAAGATAAAGTCCAGGATGTCTGGCGAAGAATGTCAAACTCCTACATCGAGGCCACTGACAACTTGAGCAAAGCCGTAGATCCATACGTGAATATCGCCCAACTCAACGCTAAAGAGCGTCAACGATGGGAAGCAGAGCTCCGCCAGAACGCAGCAGACAAGGAAGAAGAGAAGCGTCGCTCACAGCAATCCTACCAGGCATCCTACGTATCATCTCCCATCTCAGCACATCCTTCCCGTTACTCTGCCGAGAGTCACGGGACTTTCGGCGAGACTTACGCACCCAAGCCCAAAACATCCAAGGATCTCCTTACAACAGGTGAGCGCGCCGCCGTTTTTGTCTCTAAAATCGTTGATCCTGTCAAGAAACGGCGAGACTCTGACGATAGCGATTTGAGCTTTGCTGACATCGCGCCTCCGTCAGAGATGGAAGTTTGTTCCAGGTGCGGAGAGGGTGTGACGGGGTTTCTTACGAAAGGACGCTGTCAGGAGTGTCATGCTAAGTGGTTGCAGGGTAAGTGATTTGGATCTTCTCAGTCTGCTGATTGTTTTGAGGTGCGGTTTAGCAAGTTCTTTGGTTGCATAGATACGTGCTGGGCATGTAATCTCTCTCTTCGTTTGCGTTGCTGGTGCTGGTAAGGTGTTAGGCATTGCTGGATCTCTTTTTGTATTTTACAATAATATTTTCCTGGCTTTTCCCGCCTCCCTCCCTCCTTGTCTATTGTGTCTACACCACCTTTATACCGACGTACTTCGACTTACCCGTTCCAGAATTCTGGGATGTCTGCGACTCCCCAGCTGTCTCTCAAGCACATGAGCCCGAGGACACGAACTTAGACTACAGCATTCGATCCTCCTCATCCTCCCCTTCTGAACGGATACCTCGCGACGTCAACGAGGAAGATTACATAAAGCTTGCCGCTTCCCGTCGCATCCGGCGAGTCCGCCAGACGATCTACAGTGATCCGGGCAACCCTTTCTCCATCGACGACTACTCACCTATAGAAAATGTGCCCGTCGAGCTTAGCGGCGTACTCTACGACTCAGACGCCGTACCAACGATCCTGAAACGTCTGAGCGATGCCGTGACAGAACCGGAGGCAGAGTCTCCAGTGTCGCTTGGCCCTAACCCGTTCGAAGAACAGGCTGCTCATGATAAGTCGATCACGGAGCCGGACCTCATAAGAATCACGCCCTCATCTGCCGACATTACTACTGTCAAGATTGATACCGCGGTATATATTCCGAGTGCGCTGGCTTCTAACCTAACACCTTCCTCTCCAGCTCCTGACTCCCCGATCTCTCTCGGACCAAATCCTTTCGAAGAGCGTCCCAGTCTCAACTCTTCTCCGGTCCTGATCAGAGAATCCGCACTACTTGATGCATCTACAACACAACGGCCAGGAACGCCAGCACTCATCAAAGAGCGCTCGATCCGAAACCCGACGCCACCGGTGAAAGATGAGAAGTTCCGAATAATTCCTAGTGGAAGTGTCAGGAGGACGGTGCTCCCGCCGGCGCATAAGAGGAGCGAGACTGTGCCAAGTGAGAGCAAGAAAATCGGCACCCAAGGGAGGGCATATGGGGACCGCAACACGAGGTTTTATGGATTCTACGATGATGTGCCGGATGGTTATCGAGGGAGTAAATGATCTGATATTGTCAAAGGCAGACAAGAATGATCGGCATTGAAGTGCATTGAGTTTTGGAATATGTGCCGAGGAGATGATCGCTATACGATGTCAGCGTTGGATAGAGCAGAAAGTGCCTCATAGGGCAGAGCAATTCATCTTCACCATCATCAGCTTCAAATATGGTACTCGTCTTGTAACGATCTTACTCTGCGGTGATGGCGGCCACCACCCATGACCGTGATGACTGGCGGAAGCTACCTAAAGATGATAATTGACCCCATTCTCGCCAGCTTCACACGTACTATCCATTGAACAGGATGTAGCTCAATGGCGATCTCAGGCACTTACCTCCCTTGCCATTGGCGATACACGAACAAACATCTTGACGCCACATACCGACCACAATCTGAACCCTTGAAAGCGATAATGTCTTGTTGTACCAGCAAAGTCCAAATCACCAATAACTGCTTCGAATACTGATAGATATCTCATCGACCGCAATAGTTCTCGAGCTGCCCTCGAAGAATTATAGAAATCGGGAAATTGGAAGTAGATGCAATTAAAAATTTCGGCGTCGATACCCTGCCCATGCTCAAGCCAGTGGATGAGTGGCAATTTACTGATACTGCTCCGCCCACGCATGGCGGGCTTGTGTTGCTTCTGATGCTCGTTGCGATCGTGGTATGGAAGAGGAAGGACATATACAGGTGGCTGTAATGCATTCAAAAGTCACTCACCTGAGCATGTGCTGTGCCCGGAAGTTGCTGACTCGGTAGGCCGTGCATTCTGCTCCGGAGGTTGAAAGTTTGGACATTGTTGTGCCATTAACCTCTCACCAACATCATCATACTCTTCGACACCTTCACTGGAGAAAATGGACTCAGAAAACGTCCACAACCTCGCCGCGATTCACGAAGGCCCCTCGAAACTGTTACAGGAGAGTGGGAGCCTGCGACCCCGAGCACTTCTACGAGAGCTTAACAAGCTGCGCGATCTGTTTGAAGGCATCGATCTGCCAGACGAAGATTTTGAGAGGAACTCTCCGCGTAATTTCAGTGCCATGTTCGAGAGAGGACTGCCCTTTCGAAGTCCATCTAATAGCACCGCCGCTCATCTTCAATACCTACGAGCTTTCCGAAATGATTCTGCAGAGGTTACCGCTCGAGGCTCTCGTCAAAGCGTAATAAGTCTGTCACATGGCTTGAGACGTAGGTCGAGACTCGAAGCGCGCGTGGGGCGGCCATAGCGCTGATAGTATTGATTAGAACCCATTCTGCATCAAGCCTTCCAAGCGAAGTCTTGATTTCGACCCAATTCACGCGGGCTATATCTCCAGAGAGCCTGTAGATCAGCATATAGTCGGGACTGAGCCATACGCCTGGCTCCTGGTACAAGAACAGCCTGGTGCTAGCCGGCTCATACTGATTATGTTCGAGCTATGCCCTAAGCTGAAGCGCATATCGCATTGACGCGATAAATCTCCATTATGCGAGACCGACCAGGGACCTACTGTATATGATCGTACTGTCATTGCGCCCGAGCTGCAAGGGAACCTGGCGAAAACGGCCACAGGAGGGAACGTTGATAACACTGAAGATTAAGAGCTGCAGAGAGATGTGGCATGGACGCAAGGTAATTACGAGGTCAAAATCGTCCTGCATAGAGAGTTCACGATTGGTTACATGCTGGAACATGTCAAGACTATCGCAATCGCACGAGGAGTGACTCCTGGGCGGATGCTCGATTGCATGTGGTGCTTGGTTAGGACAGAAAGGACTTGTGACCATGAGACCCGCGAGTCCATAATCGAACAGAGACGGAAGAAGAGAGTACGCGAACATGTTCCGGTAGATCTGGTTTTGAGTGGGAGCGCCCAAGACGGCATCTTGCATTTAGTACGCAATGAGTGGAGTTCGACACATAGCTCGTACTGTCCTGGCCGTGATACTGGCAAGCTGTCGCTATACACGGTCATTGAATTGACACAGTTCCGACTTGATGACTAAGAATGCTCAGTGCTCTGAAAGCACAGCTGGCAAATCGTTAAAAAGTCATGTAGACCAAACACATTTCGTTGCATCCATAATTTCCCAATGTGTGAGTCCCATCCTCCATTCGAGTGCATTGCCTAAAATTGACCTATACTCTCGTCTCTACAGGGGTATGCTGATGTATGCGCGTCACAGCTGGTCAAGGGCGAATTAGTGAGGATGCTCGATTCACTGGGGCATGTGATACACGGATAAGCCGACCCAACCGCGGTACTAGCCAGCATCGGCCTAAGCCCTAAAGTATAAACACACCTTTCTTCCATTCCATTTACTGCTCTTATCAACAACACGACCCGCCCGCTACCACCAATATGGACACGAAAAATGTGCAGCTCACCGCGATCGCGAGAGTAGAGATGAATGCACTCGCGCAAGAGACAGGCTATCTCCGCGTGAGGGAGCTAGAGCAACGCCTCGAGCAGCTACCCGTCTCAACGAACGAGATCAAAGATGGGAGGTATGACTTGAACCAAGGTGTTGAAGGAGATGCACTCTCCTAACAGATCACTAGTGCTGAGAAGAGCCCAACGACTAAGCTGTTCAACATCTACGAGTTGGTCGAGATGATTTTGGTCGAGATGATCTTCGAGCAGCTTTATTTCAGGGGCCTCGTCAAAGCAAAACAAATTTACCACACGACCCGAGATGTGGCGATTGACTCATCCCCTCTTTAAGGCATGTCAGTGTACGACGACTCGTGGATCAGCACAATAATACAATCAACTCCATCATCGACTTCGACCTAGCATTTAGCGATCCCGATGTAATTGGCCGTGTACATCTAGTCGGCAATCATCCCCACTACACCTTCGATGCCACTGGTGCCTGGCACGGCCTTATGAACCTCACCTTCGACTTCACTGGCGAGCCACGTCGTACTTGACATACCCGCAGTTACCGCGGCTGGGACCGGCCTGATAACGACCCCATCCTGGACGATCGCACAGTCATCGCTCCAGCGCCTCGATGCCGGTATTTTGAAAAGTCCGAAAAGCCACTAGCCCACGATGTCCTGGAGTTGTGGCGTCTTTTCAAATGCGCGCCCACCAGCAGTGGACAGGTCTGCGTCACGCTTCGTAGCAAGTGACAGAGAACACACGTGCGAGGACACCCGAGTCTTTCCAGCTGGCGACACGCTAGGCTAGACCTTCGACTGGATACAGTGGCAATGGGGAAGGGGCATTATCAACACCTGTCCAGGCGAGGAGCTGTCTTCGTGCTATAGCCGGACCATCCATCTGGAAAAATAATTTTCACGGAGATGTTCTACTTCAAATGTAGGTAACGGTAAGGTCTTGACCCGCCTAGGACCCTGAGGTAACCTGGGTTAAAGCACAAAAAGCATTAGGGGCAAATTTGAAATTCATTGCTTAGCTATCGCCTTAAATAACGACATGGAATTGGATGAAGTGGGAGGGTTAATCATTATCAAATTGATGTTCCTACTAGGCAACAAAAGCGGCAGAAGACTCAACCGCGACTTCACAGCTCTGCGGATCAGTCAGTACCGGGGGTACGATGATTGACATTGGCCCCAACCTAGGTTTTCTTCATTAATTTTGTGGAGTAAGGGAGACTCAACAGCATCAATTTCCCTTAGTCAGTCGATCACATCGTAGTATCAGTAACGAGCGTGTAATGAAGGTCCCTTCATCTGATCATCCAGCCGATGTTATCACCCCGTGCGTACAGGTCAAGAAGCTGGCGACGATATGCACCAGTGGGCTGCATAAGGTCATGTCCAGCGTTCTTAGCCGCAAAACCTCCATGTACTACATTCCGTTCCGCTGCCAAGCCTGGTACCCTTTCTAACAAAGTCCGCCAGTGCAGCAAACATACCCGGACCCCGTGTATGCACATTTGCCATGGTTCGTTTCGGGTCCCTGTTCTCCGTCAGTACACTTACAGCCATTAAGACGAGAATTTCATCCTTACGCAAACAATCGTGCAGGGCTCGTTTGATTGGGCGCCTTTCTTGAGGCACGTATCGTCGTGGCACGGATTATTCTTGCAGTCTTGTGGAGTATTCTTCTCGACTACGGCAGCCGCCATAGCCGTGGCGAGCAGCGAGAGGCAGGTGAATGCGAATGCCTTCATATTCTTTTCGAAATGTAGTGGACCGATAAGGTGCGGTGTGAATCGTCGGTAACTTGATGTAGAGCGATGTGGTGCAGACTGAAATGTTGGTGACTTGACGTGAGCATTATATATATTTGCTTGAACCACACGTCGGCTCTAGTGATCAGCAGGACTTTGCGTATAATTGAGCATTGTAGGCCTCTTCCTAGCAGAATTGCTTGACATAGCTAAGCTTTTTCGTACGAGCTTCGAGACATGCTATAAGAAACAAGGATAATGCACGGACACCGACCTGCATGGCAGTGTTATATGTATTCTTCTCGTGACGGCAAGTGCTCGTGTTCCCGGGATTTCTGCTTTAACTAGACACCTGCCGGAGATCGCCGTGTGGGGTTGATGAAGTAACTTATAGTCCACAACGTATTACAACGTGTAGTTGTGTCCCTGAACCAACATCTTCTAGCATTAAGAGACTTTGCGGACTTTTCCCACGTGCGCGTTCCCGGACTGCAGGGTTGACGAAGTGACTTACGGTCTAGAACGCATTACAAAGTGTAATTGTATCCGGAACCAACATCTTCCAGCATTAAGAGGCTTTGCGGGGGTTTCCCAGGTACGCGTTCCCGGACTGCCGGGTTGACGAAGTAACTCACGGTCTAGAACGAATTACAACCCTCTGCCTAGCAGAATTGCTTGACATAGCTAAGCTTTTTCGTACGAGCTTCGAGACATGCTATAAGAAACAAGGATAATGCACGGACACCGACCTGCATGGCAGTGTTATATGTATTCTTCTCGTGACGGCAAGTGCTCGTGTTCCCGGGATTTCTGCTTTAACTAGACACCTGCCGGAGATCGCCGTGTGGGGTTGATGAAGTAACTTATAGTCCACAACGTATTACAACGTGTAGTTGTGTCCCTGAACCAACATCTTCTAGCATTAAGAGACTTTGCGGACTTTTCCCACGTGCGCGTTCCCGGACTGCAGGGTTGACGAAGTGACTTACGGTCTAGAACGCATTACAAAGTGTAATTGTATCCGGAACCAACATCTTCCAGCATTAAGAGGCTTTGCGGGGGTTTCCCAGGTACGCGTTCCCGGACTGCCGGGTTGACGAAGTAACTCACGGTCTAGAACGAATTACAAAGTGTAATTGTATCCGGAACCAACATCTTCCAGCATTAAGAGGCTTTGCGGGGGTTTCCCAGGTACGCGTTCCCGGACTGCCGGGTTGACGAAGTAACTCACGGTCTAGAACGAATTACAACGTGTAATTGTATCCGGAACCAACATCTTCCAGCATTAAGAGGCTTTGCGGGGTCTCCCAAAGGTACGGACAAGAGGCTGTAGTTGTTGAGGTATCGTATAACTAGATGTTCTCCGGCGGGACATCATCCAGCCAATAACATCACCCCGAGCTTATAGGGCAAGAAGCCGTCGGCTCGACATTTTCGACTACGGGCAGACCCCAAACTGAATAATTAACCAAATCTATTCAAACGGTGAATACCTACCCCCAGCCCTCCGCTGCACTTGGGTCCTCCTACGAGATCCTCCCTTCCTACGGGGGGGCCTCCTCAGTTTGCTGCGGCTACAGGAGAGATAGATGCTAGTAGCTGCTAGAGAGTTAATCAAGTTTTAAGTGATGCCTAAGATTAGGGTCTGCCCATGGTCGAAAATGGGGTCCGCCCACAGACTTTTCGCCGTCGACAACTTGTGCTTATGGGCTGCATCCGGCCATTTGCTGTGGGATCCACGTACGCACGTATGCGCCGAGATGGCTACGCTTGAGTATCCTCCATCCTTGCGCGGGAATATGGCCCACGGGTTTAAGGCGATCGGCGAAATGACTGCCAAAGACACGCCCTCTGTCAAGCTGGCCACTGCATTGAAAAAGGGTATATCTCGATGTTACTCAAGCGAGATCTACTGTTGCGTCGCAACACCGCGAGCCCAGTTGTGCGAGTCTTCGGCACGTATGAATAAGTGGAGACGATCTTGGACAATCTGCCCTTCCGAGACAATCCTCGAAGCGCAGCGCATAGGTAAGATGACACGAGACGTCACCACTCACTCGAAGCGCTTGCGGGAATATCATCACGTGCTCCCTCGCGATCACGACGGTCTACCACTGTTCAAGAGACTACTCGCCTTCGACACAGCTTACAGGCGCCAGACCTGCAGCAGGCTGGCTCGCTACATCAACAACGGTATCTGTCTCACTGGCTGGCTCAATTCTCTCCCTGATTTATAAAACGGAGATCCGAGCGCTGCCTTTCACACCCTTCGGCGCCGGTCTTGCTTGAACTTATCAGCTTCGCGAGAAGAATTCCCGCCACGCCACAATCAAGCCTCGTCTACAGACCCCAGCCTCGACTGGCGATCAGGCACTTTTGGAGACGGCAAAGCTTTGGCGTAATGCGCGTTGGTGGGAAGATATACAGTCCGTCAAAGCCACAGTGCGCAGTATCTGCACAGAAGGACATGACGTGACGAGAACTGGAGGAGTGTTGGCCAGTGATACTACGCTGGGCCAGACATTTGAATGGCTGCATCAACGCCAATTGATCCGATCATATGCTCAGTTCTAGCGATGCCACCGCATGGTTTGTATCGAGTCTATGACTGGCCATCGACAGAGTCTTCTGCATCTGAGATCGCGCGAGGACAGTGGGTGGGAGATGGAGTATACACCGGGGACAAGAATTCGCTTGGTTTCCGAGGAGGGCGTCGACCCGAGTCACCGTGCTGTCGGTGGGCTCTCGAAACCGGCACTTCACAGGAGAGCTAAGATAATTCAGGAGAAAGACTAGCGTTGTGATGATGAGGAGTCAAGTATTGTATACATTCAGACCCTCTAAGCCACCATAATGACCCTATCACTAGTGCGTCGTCAGTCGAGTACAACAAAGAACAGGTCACTCTTATCGTACTGCGTTTCTTGGCCAGAGAACCTCCATGTGCTACGTTTCAAAGTTCCACTGCCACGCCTGGTACTCTTGACATCGCTCAGGGCAGCACCTTAGTGTGCCTCCGGCATCGATTTGACAAAAGCCACGACGCATTTCGCGTCCCTTTCCTCCGTCAGTACATTGCAGCCATCAAGACGAGAATTTGATCCTTACGCAACCAAAGGTGCATAAACCGCCTATTCCCACATGCTTCGGATCCTGTCACGAATCCCTTGGAACGCAGTGTTTTGCAGAATGCATCCCGTCTACATGCATCGGCATAGCGGTTGCGAGGAGACAGAGGAAGGTGAAGGAGAATGGATTCATATTCTTTTCAAGATGTGCTGGAGCGGTGAGGTGCGATCTGAATGGTAGCTGGCTTTACGTGAGCATTAATTATCTTTACTTGGACCACGCGTCGGCTCTGGTGGTCATCAGGACATCGCTGTTGAGAACTGGTCTTTGTGTCATCCGGCATCGCTACAAGGCAATATATAAGGTGTCAGTGCACCTATAAATACGTTCAACTTTAACAAATGTAGCTCGCGATCTTTGACAGGCTATGAGCCCGAATCGCGCCAAGCTCTAACAGCTTAAGGATTACGAGTATTAACTATTTACTCAGGTACCGCCTCGAACCTATAAGGGATTCTTAACGTTCCTAAATATAGACGAGGTAGTATTACTATGCCCTGAGATCACTAAGTCGCTAGTAAGCGCGTAATCGTAGATTACCGAGTTGCTAGTAAGCGAGTAATCTCGTGCAGCGTACGTAACTACTTGTGCCTAATAGCTAGAGCCTAAACCGAACCGCAACAACTAGCTAGCCGTACCTTCGCTCTTTATAGTTATATAGGCTATACGTTAATAGTTGCTATACTTAATATAGGCTCTACATAGCTACCGGACAACGCTATATAGGGTTAATAACGTAACTTATAGTCTATAACGTATTATAGCGTAAAATTATATTCTAGAAACAATATCTTCTAACATCTTTAGGCTCTACGGGTTCCGCTAAAGGTAGTAGCAAGAGGCTGTAGTTGTTAAAATGGCGTGTAACTAGATGTTAGCCGCAGGGCCTCGTATACAAGGTTTGCTTACCATACGATGGTAGCGTAATATTACGAGGGTGGCTAGAGGATCTTCACGGCATCAATGTCCCCCTGAATGCTGACTGCGGTAGCTACACCCACGATCTGCATGACCGTCAGTCGTCTGATGGACACTTCTTCCTCGAGCTTGTGGACCTGCATAGTGTTATGTTTACCATGGCTCTGAACAGGGATGAGAATCTTGTTGAGCACATACGTCTCCGTCGAAAGTACCAAGAGGTGCGCAAGATGACACATCGAGCCGTCCGCTGGTTGGCGCGAGAGAATGATCTGATCGCATTGTTTACAAGTGTGGCAGGCCGGTATCACGAGCTTGATGGTCCTGAGCGTCGTGAATTTCACCAATTGTTCCAGAAGCTTACAATCCTCTAGTGGTTCGATACGTCGTACATCATAACAGGAATCGACATCGAGCGACGTTACAGAGCGGCCAGGCATAACGTCGAGTCCGAAGTGATCGATGTGACAGTCAACGACCGCGATATGCCGCAAGTGCGGGAAGTGCTTTGGAGAGCATTTGGGGCTCTTTGGTGCCCTAACCGGAATGGCGATCGATTGTATGTAGTTCCTAGCCCATCTGGCGTTCCTATAACGGACCAGTTCGCGGATCTGTACATCTGGGATAGGGTCATCCATGACCACGGTACCATGACGCAGCATTGAGTATTTGACCGCTTTCCAAAACTCCCTCGAAACCAGGAGCTCGTTGAGATGAGTAGTAACCCCAGTAACCCGCTTAGTGTCATGACACCTGGGCGAAAGCAGCTAGCAATCGCGATTAATCTCCAAGTTCCCATCTTGGACGCCAAGACTTCCAACGATGATACGATCATCTTGCCAAGTATATGAGTAGATCATATCACGAAGCTCTGTAGGTAGCGTCCAGAAGACGTATCAGCCATCGGGGAGCGAGGTTGTCGGATCTTGCCTGAGGAAAGGCCTAAGACAAGCAGGAGCGGGCTTCGATGCCCATCGGCGTCGACATGGCCGTACTTGATGCATTTTAGATTTGTGTGGATGTCCTGAGATGGTGGATTGTGGTTCTTGAGTGTTCATGATCAGGGTATAGACAATCATTTTATTCGCAGGTCGTCAGCGTGTCTCCAAGATCCCTTTTTCGCTTCATGAACCGTAACGTCACTTTGGAGGTCGGAAAAGAGTGTTGTAAGTGCATATTGGCGCTTGAGGACATGGGTCGGCCCACGTCGAAGAGACCTGTTCACAGCCTTGGAACTGACCTGAAAGAGCATGACTTAGGCCAGCGTTGCGAGAAGCAGCCTACGACAGTTGTCCGATTCACGATCCAGCATCAAGAAGTGAAGTAGCACCAGCCAAGCGGAACGGCCGCGATTGGGATAGCGAGGTAAGTAATGATCGCAAGTGCTCCCTTTCGAAGCTTTTCGCCTCTATGTTCTGATGTCTTGGCCTGTTGCATAGCACTCTCGTTCGTACTTGGAAAAGGCTCGCTCGGTATATGCAGATCGGAAAAATCGCAGATTGGAGTCCAGCCTTCTTCAATCTTCATCTCCAGGAGCCTGTCAGGAGTGTATGCGCACGCATCCCGAATGTCTGGATAGTGCTTTATGAAGATATCCTTCGCGTTCTGGTCCATCTCCATTGCGTTGGAAGCGTGAAAGTAGCCAAGAAGCTGCTTTTGCACCACAATGGCAGTTTGAGTGCCTATGTATGCCTCCATCGCGACAATGAAATTAGTGGCGAAGGCACGTGCGCCGTTCGTAAGAGCCACGGACACGAACGAATTGGCCCAGCCATCAGCGTCTTGGTTTCATTAGGACGACTTTGGCTTCCGGGTATGCGTCCAGCTCGCGCCATAGAAAGCAGCAAGGCATGTCTTGGACGCCGACATACTCGCCGAGCCCATGGTCGAAGTCCTTGTGGGTATACGGTCGGCCTTACCCCCGTACATGGCTTCGATGCCGCTGAGCCAGAACTTGCCTCTGGTGCATTCTCTGCTCTCGTTAGTGGTCTCGACTGTACGAATTGATCCACTGGAATTCTCTGCCGGGTCACCAGAAGATAGCCGTGGTAAACTGGTGCCTTCAGAAGGATGTCGAGTGCCTACTGCATCTACATAGTTCCAATACGTGGTGTACTCAGCACTAGTGCCTTCATCGGCACCACTCGTTCTTTGTCGTTACCCATTCCAAGGCTTTTGCCGTATTAGATCTTGTCAGCGTAACGGACAGTGTAGCTATAGCTATGGCTTTGTCAATGTCGAGAGATGGCAGCAAGCGCCGTACGGGCAGCTCACTACACTGCCGGCTCTCTCTCACGGCCGCAAAGTAACAGCCATGGTCCGGGCACCTCCAAGCTCACCTTATCACCACACGAGAAACTCACGACGCTCCAAGGCTCACCACTGAAAGCCACAGACCTCAAGCGAGCGCTCACCGACGAAGCTATCAACGCGGTCATCACATCCCTGGAAGTGCAACGAGCCTGGGCTAATCAGTTCGGCAAATTGATCTCTCCTCGATACTTGTGCGCGACACAGTGCGAGTGCTGGTCCCTCCTATGCGAGAGCACGGTGTGAAGAAGCTTGTGGTCTTTTCTGCTTCTGGGGCTGGATCTTCGTATGCATAGTCGGCTTGGCCGTTAGGGATGATGTTCCGACATACCAACCTCTCATACGCGTATGAAGGCCATGATGCGGTGGACAAGGAAGTCAGAGAGCTGGCCGGTGTCGAGTGGACGATGCCCAGGCCTTGTATGTTGGAAGATGGCGATGCAATGCCACTCAAAAAGAGTTGGCGAGGGTGCAGAGGGCCTGAGCATGTTTGGTGGCATTATCAGTGTGAGTGTCTGCGGCTGCGGACAGCTCTACACGAAGTCAGTTGCAACGCTCTCTGCCTCCCACACGGCGCGTCACGCGATGCAGCCGTTGCCAAGGCCCCTCGGCTTGTATGATGATGCATATTGCGCCAGGCTGGACGGTCTGTACAGTTGATCATTGCCCCGAACTCCATGGTGAAGAAAAGCCCACGGCACCCAAGATCCTCTGAAGTCGTTCTCCACATACACTGACGATTTCCGATGTCATGGAGCCTCGCACCGTGATGAACACGGCGGGCTCTTTATGCGAAAATGCTTTTCGGTCGTGGGGTCCGTGACTATGGTCACTTTTTGCGTTGAGCATCAGGAAAGAGATTGAGTGCTGGAGCACGAAATCTCTTGTAGGTTGGCACGACCGGGCGGGCCGATCCGGCGCTATCCAGCAAAGGATCGCGAAGAAGGCGCGTCGACGCGTTCTTGAGAAACGCCCTCTACGATTCCTGCCAGCCATCCGTCTGTTTCACTATACAACACCCTCAACATCTCCCTCTCCAGATCGACGCTGTATTCCAACACTCACAAAGGCCAGACAAATACACAGTCTACCATCACCGGTCGAGACCAGCGCATTGGCAGCGCCATCACCGCGCAATGGCGCTCCTGACATACAAGAGCATTGTCAACTATGAGGAGCAAACAGCGGCATTCAAGGACTTCCTGCAAACCTTCAAGTCATCATCGACAGCAACAGAAGATGCGCTTGAGGATTTGAACCTGGACGGTGACGGTGACGGTGACGGCACGAGCGACGAGTACGACTTCATGGACGATGCGGACGACGGCGCGCGAAGCAGGAGCAGAACCAAGTCGAAGCTGAAGTACATGAACATGTTGCAAGACGTGGCAGATCGGAAGTCTAGCCAGATACTAGTAGATCTGGACGACCTGAACGAGTACGAGCGGGGTTTGGACGAAGAAAGCGTTTCAGCGCTGAAGCTGGTCTCTTCGATTGAGAAGAATGCGCAACACTATATCGAGATTCTGTCTCGTGCGGCAGACGCAGTCATGCCACGCCCCACCCGGGAAATCAACTTCAAGGACGATGTGCTCGACATCATCATGAGCCAGCGGTCAAAGCGCAACGAGAATGTACTCCAACAGCAGGAAGGTCGCATTGAGGGAGACTTGCCAGAGGCCATCTTCCCACCGGAGCTCACAAGACGATACACCCTCAACTTCAAGCCAGTGACCCCATCTGGCTCGAGCAGCGAGAAGGGCGCAAAGGCATTGGCAGTACGACAAATCCGCGGAGAGCATCTAGGGCATCTGATCACAACCCGTGGTATTGCGACCAGAGTCTCAGATGTGAAGCCATCCGTACAGGTCAATGCCTACTCCTGCGATCGCTGCGGTCATGAGATCTTCCAGCCAGTCACCACAAAGCAATTTACACCGCTGGTCGAGTGTACATCCGAAGACTGTCAGAAGAACAACGCAAAGGGTCAGCTTTTCCTATCAACGAGAGCCTCAAAGTTCTTGCCATTCCAGGAGATCAAGATCCAGGAAATGGCCGATCAAGTGCCGGTGGGCCACATCCCTCGGCAATTGACAGTTCACTGTCATGGCGCATTGGTCCGCCAGGTGAACCCGGGTGATGTAGTTGACATTGCTGGTATCTTCCTGCCCACTCCATACACCGGGTTCCAGGCGATCAAGGCTGGGCTTCTCACAGACACATATCTCGAGGCTCAATACGTACACCAACACAAGAAGGCATACGATGACATGGTGTTGGCACCTACCACGATTCGAAGGATGACCGAGCTGGAGCGTTCTGGACAGCTTTACGAGTATCTCAGCCGATCAATTGCACCTGAAATCTTCGGTCACGCAGATGTGAAGAAGGCGCTCCTGCTTCAGCTGATTGGTGGCGTCACAAAAGAGATGGGAGACGGGATGCGCATCCGTGGTGACATCAACGTCTGCTTAATGGGTGATCCCGGTGTTGCCAAGTCTCAGCTGCTCAAGTATATCACTAAAGTTGCACCTCGAGGCGTGTACACCACTGGTCGTGGTAGTAGTGGTGTCGGTCTGACTGCAGCCGTGATGCGGGACGCCGTCACAGACGAGATGGTTCTGGAGGGTGGAGCGCTTGTGCTGGCCGACAACGGCACCTGCTGTATCGATGAGTTCGACAAGATGGACGACAGTGACCGGACAGCGATTCACGAAGTCATGGAACAGCAGACGATCTCAATCTCGAAGGCCGGCATCACTACGACCTTGAACGCTCGAACCTCGATTTTGGCAGCGGCCAACCCTCTATATGGTCGATACAACCCTCGTATCTCGCCAGTGGAGAATATCAATCTGCCCGCGGCATTGCTGTCCAGATTTGACGTACTGTTCCTGCTGCTAGATACGCCATCTCGAGACGCCGACGAGGAGCTTGCACGCCACGTCACCCACGTGCACATCCACAATGCGCATCCAGAACCACAAGGAGGCGGCTTGATCTTCTCGCCAAACGAGGTGCGACAGTGGGTTGCTCGCGCTCGTTCTTTCCGGCCCGTGGTCCCAAAGCAAGTCTCAGACTACCTTGTGGGAGCCTATGTGCGGTTACGACAGCAGCAGAAGCGCGATGAGGCCGGCAAGAAGACTTTTACTTACACCTCGCCAAGGACACTACTCGGTATCCTTCGTCTGTCCCAAGCGCTGGCTCGTCTCCGGTTCGCCGATGAGGTGATCACGGACGATGTCGACGAGGCACTCAGACTGGTGGAGGTTAGTAAGGCTAGCTTGTACGACGATAACAAGGACAGAAGAGGGGACCAGTCAGCAAGCACGAAGATCTTCAACCTCATCCGCGGGATGCGTGAAAGCGGCGCGGCTGCTACAGGTGAAGGCCGTGGTGAGCTTGACATGCGACGAGTCCGAGAGCGAGTCCTTGCCAAGGGCTTCACGGCACAACAACTCGAGGCCGCTTTTGATGAGTACGCCAGCATTGATGTATGTCAAGCCCAGACCACCATGATCGCCGAAACTGCTAATCTTCCCCGTAGATCTGGCAGACAGCCGCGGAAGGTACCAGGCTCGTATTCATCGAGTCCGGCGAAGACGATGCGGATATGGGTGATGAGGACTTTTGATCAGCCCCATGTTTCAACAGCAATAGTCATGTCAGGCGTTCGGTGTTGTCTTTGCCAGCTTGGAGGTCATAGGAGAGTCGGGTCACTGTCGTTCCCAGCGAAGGAAGAGGCCGCCCGCCGAGCTACGTTGTATGAGTCTGTATGGCAGTACCATTGGACGTCTTCCGATCGACTTTCTCTAAGTTTGGCGCCTCGGCAGATCATCTACGTGATTTTAGGATGATCTGCAACATCCATGAAAGTTCCACGTGCTCGTGAATCCTGCTGTCTGGAGACGCCGAACAAGGTGTGGCGAACATTCGATTAAGTGCCGCGAATGTCTCTCATTGGCCGGGCGTTGCCGCTTCCGAAGGATCGACCTTCGACCTTCGCTCTCTCCGAGTGCTTCCCATGCTTCCCTCCTCGTCCTCACATCACAACCAAGAACACAGTCATGGCGCATCATGACGACCAGCCTCGCAGCCATATCGAAAAGCAGCGATAGTCGAAGGGTTCTCCATCGATTGCGACCTCGAGCGAAATGCCGATCATGTCGTGCAATACCGGAAGTCATCAAGGAGGCTGTGCTGCTCAGGCGCTCCAAAAGAATACGTCGCATATTTCGCACTGCGAGGCCTCACAGTCGCACAATGCCTCCCATTCGGAAGATGTCATGCGTTCACACAGTCAAGTTGGTACGAAACCGGATGCAACCAACACTTCTCTACACGGGGCTGTGGTCTTGGACTTTCTCGCCAACAGGGTCGCTCTCCAAAGGACCTCGCCCGCTTTGTCTACGGCTCACACGCTAGGTTGTGGCTTCGCAGTCGTGAGATGTCAGGTACCGTTCCCTCCTTGGTGGCTTATGTTTCAAATAGCTTTTTAAGCTAAATTCAACGGGACTCTATAGGTAGGTAACTGAAGAGAGTCTTGTCAAATGTAACTTGGAAAGCTATCGTAAACAGGCAAAGAGGCCCAGAACCGCAATTGACGAGAAACAATGCCAACCAGGCTACGAGGCAGAAGAGGCTTAAAAAATTCCTAATTTCAGCCTACTTTTATTCCTTACCGAGCACGCTAACCATGTCAGTTTCGGCCACTGCGAACACCTGGTCGCATGGCCACGGCCGACCCGGCCAACGACCCTAGCTTCACATTTGACACCCTTCACAGTGAATTCATCGTCGATACACAAGACGATCTTCCAAGCTTGGTGCCTGGCGCTCATCCGATGCCGTCCCTGCATATCTGCGGATGCCTAGCATGAGTCTTCGCACTCGTAGTCGTCCTCCGATTCGTTTTGGACCAAACATCATCTCTTTCCGTTTTCATATCATGCTTTTGGCATGCAGTTACGCACGCTAAGTCGGAGACCGACCACCAGTCACCACTAGCAATGACCGGGTCTCGCCATACACCTAACCAAAGAACGTCTTCCTTCCTTGTGGTAAGATTGGGAGATCCTACACGGCCCCAAATCCTTCAACTCATGTACCTGCATGGCTCGGCATGTGTAGTCGATCAGTCTTCTGTTGGTCTCTAGGTCGTCTAAGCCATCTTTCTGGCCATATAATATAGCTCGAGCGCTGGCTGCTGATGGCTTTCATCAATTCACCTTCATACTTGCTTGGCGCCTATACTTGCACGTATCTCCTTGGTTTGTGCAGTTGCTCAATTACGTTTTGACAACACTTTACCCTCCAACACGGCGCGCCATCAGTGCTTGGCTCTAGCGACTAACACATTACATGCGCCAACGGGCTATCGTTGGTTCTCCAACCTGTAATGCGAAGAGGAGGGATCGGCTGGCCTTCGAGCAGCAAGCATGTCTTCGCAGGCAGACTCAAGTTCGGTCCAGTCGTTGGCACAGGATGAGGATGACTGGACTGCGGTGGAAGATCCTGGGGAGCGGCGCAAAATACAGAACCGCATTGCTCAGCGCAAGTTCCGTGGGTCATCCATGCCGTTTCCCGCCGCGGCTATACTGACATGCGATCAGGTGACAAGGTGCGGCAACAAAGAGAAGACGCCGATCGTGCAGCGCGAAACGAGCGACAAGCAGCGGGCACATATCGCGCTCCAGATCCAGAAGATGTGGACACAGGCACTGAGTCCGGTCTTCCATGGGGCAGCATATCTCTGGGCCACATGATTAAGATGGGGCGAGCTAAGGAACAGAACTCACGAGGAACGTCGCTCTACGCGGCGGCGTCAAAAGCAAGCGGCAGCTCGAGGTAAGCTCCTGATCAGTGGTGAGTCATAGTGGGTAGTCCTGAGACGAACGACTTCCTGATGCTGCCTTACAGACTGGGTCTCCACCTCATTGATGAGTACGCGAGAGGCCATCCTGCTTGGGCCGCATGGCGACCTCGCGTACATACAAGCAAAGTCCTACCGAGCATGTGACACGACTCCACAATTCGCAATCACAGTCATTCAACAACGATATTTGAGCTACCAGTAATCATCAACGGTCCATACCGACGAAGAGACGACTTTCACAAATCGGAGACTGCTGGCCAGTCCTGACACGAGCATTATTGCGGCGTATGGCGCAGGTGGTGTTGGGCATGATACCACAAGGCCAGGAAAGGCCTGTATTCCAAACGGGAAGCGGAATTGCAATATATGATATCACATTCGCTCCACGGCTCCTCCCGCTGTCTACACGGACGGCCAAGCCCAATATCCCACTCACGTCGTCGTACAGGGCAAGCTAGGAAGTGCAGTCGAACTTCCGCGCCGCAGGAATGTATGCCTCACGCGACTTAGTCCCCCACCAGGGCATTGGGACTGATCAATCCAGATACGTCGACTCGACCTGCGGTGAGCAAACGCCTCAGCGCTTGTTGGTGTTGGTCCTGGAGCTTCAGCCACTCACGAGCGCCTAATGTACCGTTCTAAGCCTCCGCGGCACTTCGGGAGCATTGCGGCAGAGGGCGAAGGATCTGGCCTCACCTCCATCGCGTCTCGTGCTACATTCTCGCAAGCAGTGCCCGGTCTCTGCTGCGAAGTACCTGTTTCGCCGTGTAGAAAAATGTACATATCTGTCGTGTAGTAATTGGCCACTCCGGCATGATTGCGACTGCGTGCCTAGAAGACCTGCGAGCGTTGTAGCGGCTCAACCTCCATCTCCACTCACGATGGATTATGCATGAAATGGTTGTCACGTGATAGCTTAAAGTGCACCTGAGCCTGAAGCGATAGGACAACATCCTATCCAATCGACCTTGTACATAGGCAGAACATGCTGCAATGCGCCCAGAACTGTTATTGCGAGCTGTACGGCTGCCTCCAGTACCTGCACATGGCACTTCAGACTACCCGCAGGCAACACCAACACATGGAGCGCGCGCCGCAGCAAATTTCATCGTGACCTTATTCTCTGTGAGCCAGTCGCAAGCTGCACTCACACAGTGTTTGCTGCTTGCGGCCTGGTGGAGAGTCGTCGAGTGGCGTGCCTGACTTTGGAAGCCCCCACATCCCAAGCCCATTTCGTCTCTCAAGCGATGTTACTCCCTCTCTACCTGACTGTCGAGAATGTTTCGTTTCCAAGCCGCAAGATGCCGCAACTCCGGCCTTGATGCGGATATGGACCCTATTGCCAACAGGCCATGCTTGTGACTTTCTGTGCCGGAAAGGGTACAGGTACCTCGGAACGAAGCTTCTTGCGCATCGCGACGCCTCACGATTGCGGCAAAGCACATCGCGAAGGAAGAATAAGAGTCGTGGGCGGAACCCAACGAGATGGCATCAGAATCATCACTCTCAGTCGTGACTCCTGTCGACGAAGACTGCCTGTCTATGTCCCGCTGTAATGATGTAGCTTCCGAGTTGGGAAGGAAGCTGAACCTGAAGGGCTCTGCGAGGGTCGTCGATATGGCCGCACAGATGAGAGCCCAGGCCGACAGAGACGCGCAACGACCTTCAGGCTCGAGGACTGCCGCTTCAGGGGATTCTGCCGAATCGTCAAGGAGACAGACTGCTCGACTCGCTACCGCCAAGGACAAGGGGCCGGCTGGTGGAGGTGCGGAGGACGACGACGATGACAGCGATGATGAAGAAGACGATGAAGACGACGATGATGAAGACGACGACGATGATGGCGACGACCCGAACCCTGTGCCTCCTCAGACACCAGCTGCTGGTCGACCTACCTCGCGGGATTATGTCCTTGCCATGATGGCAGCATTCGAGCCTCGCAACTTGTCACCGACGGAGTTCAGTGACCCTGATGTCAGAAGACTAGATGAGCCAAGGTATATACTATGAGAAGCAATTGGACCTCGCGCCGTTGCTGACAATGATATAGTCAAAGCTACAGAAGACTTGCAGAGGCCACAGCGACTACTGTCCAGACCAACGAGGACCTGAGGCGTCTGCTGACTGCTGTCCCACTCAGCGGCACCTTCTGGGGCGAGCAGATCACTTCCAAATTGCAAGGACGCGTCGACAGGTCATTTACCGCCTTCAGGAGTGTCCAGAAAGATGCTATCGAGACTCTTGAGGACGTGGAACGCGTTTGTGCCTCTATCACTAGCATCTTCCGTCGGCCGCACCTCAACACCATGCACCACGAATCCAAGGCGCGTCTGATTGTCCTCCTGGTGTACATGCTCGATCAGATCGTCGCCCACGTTCAGGACTATCGAGCAAGTGCAGGCCGCGTAGCAGCAGCACCCGTCTATGCTGGCGGTCAAAACGAGTACAACCTCTTCCTGAGATTCGCGACCGTGCAGGCAAATTGGTCGACCTACGACAACACCATGCGGCAACTAGTGGCCACACCCGGTGTCCGTGCCCTTTTCCTCGAACCTGATGCGCGGACATGCCTTCGAAACACCTACGCGAGACTTACGCAGAGATATCCTACCGGCGCGTTTCCCAGCGAGACTGTTAGGAACTTCGTTGAGCGTTTCCGCTTGTTCGTCCGTGGGCTCCAAAGTGAGTCCATACGCCGGCCATCTTCGATGTACCACGCTGACACGTTCCCAGTCAATCCATAGCATATGCTTCCCTCTTTTACATCGACAGCACTCTATCGACGACCGGTTCGGGGGCAGGTTCACTCCAAAGGTTCACGAGCATTGGTAATACCTAGTAGGAGGAACAACTGCGACATGGCATTGTTTTGGCGCATCAAAGTATCCATGCTTCTCCCTTCATTTCTTCCTTGCTACCTCCAGGGCCCACAAATAGACATTTGAAATAGACGCAATGGCGACCACCGTCTTGTTCCGCACAGCTCTCGCTCTTGCTTCGGGCCTCGTTACTCCTCGGTCGTTCCGCTGCCGTCGCTGGACGATTGGGTCGCGCGTCGTCATTGGCGTAGCGCGGCGGGTGGAGTCTCGGAAGGTTTAAACCTTGTCCTGAGCCTTGGGTCGCAATGAGGCGTTGGAGAGGTGGGTGGGGCAACAAACATTGGGAAGTGAACGTCAAAATATGAAAGGAAAGGCGCAGAGAAATCATCTACAAGTATGAGGGGTATACGCTCTACACCACAACGTACGATCATCGATCCCAGGTCTGGAACGCCCCGAACGCTTCATATTAAGTGAACGCACTTCTTCGAGTCAAATTGATGCAGCCGCGAATCACCGAGCGCTATCGCTGTATGAGCCCAGCAATAGCGGCGAGAGCGGGTAACTAACTAGGAAGCAATCTGATGCCGGACACTATCCCGGTACCGCGACCCAGTCATGCGGCACAGCGAGAGTTTAGTCGACTCGCAGATGGTTTCGGTCACCTGACTTGCGCTGCTGCTGATAACTCTACTTCTCTCTCCCTTTCCATCGTCAACGCGACAGCATTTTCATTTTTAGGTGATGGCAGTCGACATCTGATGATGTGGATGCCAAGGTCGCACAACCAGAACCGGCCCGGGACAGTCCAGCACTACAGTCCCACCATACCGAGCCGCTTGAACCACGGCATCGATTGGACACGTCGATTTCGATGGAAATGACACGGCGCTTGGTCTCAATCTGACGAGCCTTCAGCGAACAGGGCATGTGACCATGGTTGCTCCGAAGATCGTGTCAGACCCGCCGTGTTCGACAAGACAGGCTCAGACTGCGAAGACGCTTCCGCGTATGTCTCGAGTTCAAGATGTGCATCACACGAGCTGGAGCGGTCGGGCTGCAAGCATCAGTAGCTTACAATGGTTGCCAAGAACAGTGTGGGTCGAGCGTGTCAGAGAGCGAAGCGAGCCTGCTGGTCGTCAGCTAAATCGGGGCCGCGAACGGACTCCTTGACGGCCTGTCACCTTACGTGTCGAGCGAGCGCGCGAAGCAAGAATCGATTGTTACGAGACATTTCTCGGCAATGACACTCAGCGACAGGACCTTTGCGATCGTTCCAGACCCAGCAACTGATATCAGCTGCGTGGTTGTTGGCCTTCCTTTATACGGCGAAACCGTCGAGATCTAGCGAGTGCTGCGCACTGCCCAATGCCCGGGCAACATACATCCTCTCCCCCCCTAGACCTTTGACAGCGTCGGCTGTCGTTGTCGCGGGGTTCAATGTCAAGACGACCGTCTGGAGCCTTCGCCAGAAGCCCTAGGTTACGAGGCTATCACGGTCATTGAAATAGAGACCGACATTCAGCGCTCAATGTGAGACTGTCGGCAGATGAAATACATCGGCTAGCTCTGAAAGTTGTAACCGGAGGAATAAGGTAAGTCGATGATGGTAGACGACACGAATTGCAGCATCACACTTGCGGACCATGCTGCAGCAGAAGACCACGTCTGGAGCTACGTGACTAGCTTGTTGGTTGGATGACATTTCACAGCAATGCTGCTATGTGCTACGCCAGACTTCGCCGAGTGAACTGGACGTAGCCCAGGAGCGTCACCAAAAGTCCCTTTGTCGTCACACGCATAGCGCGATGGCTGTCTACTGCGCCGAGACGTGCAGGGCCCCGGCACCCATTGCTTTCGTCGCATTGCGGTTCATCGAGACTGGAACCAAATAACTACCTCGCTTCAATCAAGTCCAGATGTCGAAGCCAGGAGGTTCTCAACAGTGAAGCTGCTCACCTTGGTCCTACGAGGAAGCGTCGAGCAGCACATGCCACAGGAACAAGCCAAGAGACTTGCATACTTGCTCTACGATGGACGTTGTAAGTCCGGGCCGCGGGCTCAAAGAGAAGACAACGGGGACAAACGTCTCTGACACACGGTGATGCGTAACTACGACCTCTTCAATGAAGTCGAGTGTCCGTTCTTCCACGACGTGCATTTATGGAAGGAATGGAACGTGAGAGCCAGAGTCTTCCCGATCGTGCTATCAGTGGTTGGCTATTTGGAGGAGTAGTAGTGGTCAAGAAAGGCTGCTTCCACGATCGAGCATTGGAAGCACTGTGTGCTGACTTTGGCGCCGCCCTTAGTCACCGAGCACCCGCATTTCACCTATTCCTGAAGAATTCGACAGCTGCATCTCGAGACTGTTCATCTCCTGTACTAAAGCCTGCCTGTGCTCGGTCTTGTACGCGCTATCGGAATGGACGAGAGTTGCGTTTCATCAGCGATTAGGAAGTCGTGTCTGTTGATATCCTCATAAACGATGCCAACCTGGTGCAACCTGAGTAGCACGTCCCTGCATGCAGCCCACCCTGCAGGCACGGAATGGTGGGCACCGGCTGCATGCTGAAGCAAGAAGTCGATGACTCGCCCTCTTCGCCGATGTTGCCCAGGAGCTTTTGGCAATGCCGTCGCTATCGATCTGTCCATTCGCAGCAGGCTCTCTGTCAAGATAGCCAATCCTCGCGAGTCTAGCCACTTCAGTGCCGGTCGAACCAGGGACTCTGGCTTCGTAGACGTTCGTGCGGCTTTGTTCCAACAGCCATAGGTACCCGAAAGTCTCCAAGTGCCAGACACTCTTGATCCCAGATCATTGTGTCCTCGCGGCGCTCTCGAGGTAAGGCTCGCCAGATGCCGTGTCGTGACGATGTGTCGGTTGTTTCAGTCGCCCGAGGAGAAAGAAGTTACGGCAGGCAGAAGAATAGGAGCAAAGCACATGTCATCGTCCTCATAGATGCCAGCTGCGATGCCATAAACCAGAAGCCGGAAGTGGCTGTCATCGTCCTGATCAACGCTTGCTTGTAGCAGTCAACTGTCCTCCGCTGACGATGACATTGCCGAGAGTGACTTATCACAGGAGTCATTGTCGTGATTGCCCAAGACTCACGCTGGCTCTTTTAATTCCCTGGGTGCCGCGAGATCCCTGGCCAGACCCGCGCGGGTATCAAGGCCGCACTTATTCAGATGATTCGACACAGGCCACGTTAGGAAACGCAGGCTTCTTGAACAGCCCTTGCATCCAACATCTGTACATCTTGAGCTTACGCTGCCGGTTGACCAACATGCGGCGGTCAACAGCGAGATTCGCGATCTGAAAGGCAGATCTGTGGGCATGACTCTTTGGCTTGGCATCGTCCTGATCAGCAGCATCGTCTGCAACTGTCCTCTTGCCGCCACCACTCCAAATATTCCGAAGCTCCTGTTCCTCAAAGAAGTAGACTCTCGTACCATCACCTCTCACATAGAAATTCTCCTCCAGATACCGCCCCTTCTTGAACCTAACCTGTGCCAAATCGCCTCTGCCATAATCTCTAAAGAACACCTCACCTCCGGGCCTGAGTAAGCGCCAAATATTCTCAACGCACTTGCTCCACTGACCAGGCGCGAGAGCCGAGAAGATAAAGATCATCAACACAACATCCACACTCCCCTCTTCCACACCAGGCGGCATGTCAACCCCAGCAGCATCCCACACATCAGCCCTCAATACCTCACCTTTCTGCTCGGTATAGGCAGGCTGCGCACGAATCACCTCAATCCCCTTCTTACTATAATCACAAGCATGCAGCCTCAACTCCGGATTCCGATTCAAAGCAAGAATCGGAAAAGCCGTATTCCCAGCTCCCGCTCCCACCTCAAGAACTCTCACAGGGCCATACCCTTCCTTCGTGACTTCTCCCAGCACTGGAAATTCCTGCACAAGCCACTTCCGGTCCTTGAAGAAGTTCGCTTGATTGTTAGAGTAGAATTTATCCCACCATTTCTCCGGGTTCGTGTTAAAGCGGGACTTGTCGAATTCCGAGACTTGGTTACTCCGTTGGAACTCCGTTTGGGTTTCTATGAAGTCTGCGTATTGGGGATCGACTTCGACGTGGTCCCAAGCGTTATGGGCGAAAATGTCGTCGCCTTCTTCGAGGAAGCGTGTGCCGAATTGGAAAGGATTAGAGCGCTTTTGTTCGTTTTGGGCAGAATCTGTGGTGGACTTGCGGATGGGTTCATAGGTTGCTGGAACTCCGTATGCATCTTCTCCAGGTGATGGATCTCCAGTTGTGGTGTGTGAAGGTATGTCTACTGTGACGTAGCCGCGCATGTGCTCCATGCCTTTTGTGAGTTGTTGCTTGGGTTGCTTTTTGCGCATGGCGAGTGCAACCTCGTCTCCAGGCGTTGCCATGTTGGATTGACGTTCGTTGTCGTTTTTCGCTGTCTTGACGGGAAAATGTTCGATCTCGAATTTGACTTCACTTCGTGCATGCCGATCGGGCTCCACACGGGCCGAAGAACCGGCCCCACGGTGATGGAACATATGAAGATTGCATAGGTGCTATTGCTACGAACTATCGATTCCACGGACTGCGAAGGCACAAGACGAGCATGACCTGCTCAGAAACATAGACATACGCTCGCATAGAGAGACAAGAACAGAGCGTCCAGTTCAGCCGACTCCTTCCACCTTTACCCTTACTCCTTGCCAACCAAAAGAACCTCACACTTTCCACTCTTGGCTTACTAACAAAGAATTCTACGATATCCATACTCTGATCATTTGTGCTTGAGACCAGCCTAGCATCATGACACTCCTCGAAGAACGTCGCCGTAGCATGCAACCTCTATACGAGCAACATTCTGTCCAAGACAGACTGGAAGCATGTCAGTAGAGGACTTGTAAAGTGACGAAGGACTGCACTCATTCCTAGCCATCCCTAGGAAACGTAAAGCCCGTGTTCCGACAACCACAAACCCCGGAATCCTATTCCCATCAAGCACCACGCCTTCCCTTGCAATCCGCGCCCACGTCGCAGGTACAGGCGCATGCAGCCGCAATATTTCCTGAATAAACCAACTCAAATACGTCTTCCCCACTAACGGCTCCCGGTACGGCTCCTGCGATAACGTCTTCAACTCCTCAAGCAACTTCCTCCTCACCCGCCCTCAAAACTGCATACACCAGATACGTCAATGCAGCAGCCGAGGTATCGCTTCCCGCAATAATAATATACGCAGCCTCCATCTTCACCACTTGATCCGAGATATGCTGAGTTCCATCTTCTGACACCATCTTCGAGAACAGCGTTTTCACATTTCCCGGCTTCGCAGCTTTAGTGTTCCATAAAGCAAGCTCTCCATACTGATCCGCCCTTTCGAAGAAGTCTTTCGGCCTCCCCATTCCAGTGAGTGGGAAGTACTTCACAACGTGCCAAATCCAGGGCAATTCCCATCCAATTGCACCCAAGATCATAGCTTGCTCGATGTCGTGAATGAGCTGGGACTTCTTCCCCTTATCTACCATCCTAAATAGCTCTCCGAATGCGACGGAAGAGAGGACGTCACTAGTCAGTTGAGTCCATCATTTGAACAAATCAGCTTTGCCCGTCGTATCGTCGGCCTTGATCTTCTCAATGGCTTGGCGAGTGAGACTGATGATGACATGTTCCCACTGCTTCACAGTAGCTGACGTCCTGGTTGTTGGAAGAGTCTGCGACGGGCGGAGGTGACTTGAGGGTCTACGAGGCCGAACCCGCCGCCATTTCGTCCTCGTATTGGACGGGAGTTTGATCTTGAGATCAAGGTGCTTAAGGGAAGGATGTGCCTATCTTGTGGAATTCGCGGTGGGCGAAGATGCTGGAGGCAGAGATTTCGGTGGAGAGATGCGGATAAAGGGGCCTGCAGTGGCATTATCCCAAGCGGAGAATTGATATCCTGGCCTTCGCGCCATATTGTAGCTGTAGGATTTGTATGAACTTTCTTCGCTGGCCTGACAAGACTCGTAGCTCTAGTGGGATGCTTGTGAACCTCGAGAGGAATGGCCAGGTATTCGGTGGAGAGCTGGGTGGTATGCGATTCTGGCAATCTGTTGGATTGATATCAGCTTGTGATATCAGCGAGATGCCCTGAATCTTACTCTGGCAAGCACGAGCGTGATCGCGGCAAGGAGAGGCACTGCGTCTTAGAGATGAGTGTGTTGCATGGTAATCAAAGCTCAGAAACCGCGAGTCGATGACAACTTACGGTCGGCAACACTTCAACTCGGCGGAGGCTGGCGGTTATTAAAAGGTTGGAGACGAAGCCCTATCGTAATGCTACTTCGCTTCTTCCAGCCAAGTTTCGCTTCCAGGCATATCATGAGATATTGCCCATCTTGGATCATTGACAACAGCGACGATACTAAAGCGGTCGTGCCTTTGCAGGCCGACAGGAGTCCAATGACAGTCTTCACTGCTGACTGTAACGTTGCAGTGTTGAATCATGTTGGAACGATATGATTGATCCTCGGATTTGGAGCTCGCCTACGGGAAGGATTGTCCCAAAGCGGCAATCAACTCTTCCACGCATCCTCTCAACTCAGGGTCGACATGATAAGGCCGAGGAGCCGATGACTACACAACACCATCTCGTCCCGCTCCGGTCCATGATATCTTGTTGTCCCTGTCGCCCTAGGCTGATAGCATGTTTGGTCATAGCGTCCTCATGTGAGCATGAGCACGTGAAACGCCGTGACGGCGGCTGAAGTGCCTGACGAATTGGCTGCTAACTGTTCGGTTCGAGCTGTGCTTCCAATCCAGCTCTCGATGTAGAGGTGCATTTCATAGTAAGTATTCCTGTAGAAAGTCCTCAATGTGGTGAAAGTAGCCTGGCTCGCCTACGGTGTTGTTGTGATCGCCATTGGGAAGCTCTCTCCACATTACCTTCTGTGACCGGCACAGTTTGAAGAGCTCCTCCATGTGAGAAGGACTGTACAAAATCAACGAATGTGACGCAAGTGAGAAATAACATTTGATACTCACGGTACGATCTCGTCTTTGAGGCCGCTGAGAAACAAAATTGGGACATCCGTAATTAGCGGGATCATTCGCTCACTTCTCCAGTATTCGTGACACAGTGGTGTCATGTACTTTGCAATCGGGACAGCTTTGGGTATCATCTTCGCGATACTGAGGAACGTGTTCTCCAGAATTAGGCCCTTGATGTCGCCGGTGCCTGTGTTCTTCGAAACAAGGTCTATACTGACGGCACCTCCTAAACTTTGGCCGTAGATGACTATCTTGTTGTTTTTGAGGTCCTCGCGACTGCGGATGTAGTCAAGTCCAGTCTGTGCGTCAATGGCCAGTCCTGTCTCGTTAGGGCTACCTGTGCTCAGCCCATAGCCACGATATTCCAGCATCAAGGTGGTACACTGCATCTGCTCCGCTAACACTTTGGCGATGGGTAGACGATGGCCAACGTTGCCTGCATTGCCGTGGAAGCTCAAGATGGTGATGGGTCGTGCTTGCGATTTGTTTGGTGGCTTCACCAGGAAACCGCTCAAGGTCTCACCATCTGGCGTTGTTATCGACAGTTCCTCAGAATCCTCGATGTTGAACTGATCCGGCCTCGGCACTTCTGTCCTGGCTCCTGGCGGAAGGTTCCTGGGATAGATGATCTCACTGTAGAACAGTAAGCAAAATGATGTGAGAATGCGATTGAACATGATCGCACTTCTGGAAGCAGTAGAGTGCGCCGCCGCCGAGACTGACAGTGGCGGAGGCAAGGTAGAAAGGCAGGCGGATCCAGGGCCATAATGAGGACATGGTGGTGATGCCTGCTAACGAACCGGTGGTCCGTAATACGACACTCTCTCCGAAAACGACTCAACGAAGTCTCCAGGCGTTTATCAAAGCATTCCCGCCTACCAACGCCGGAAGGGAGATTGAGCAGTGAAAAGGAAGTATGTGAGATGTTTGCGACAGGACGTACTTTACATGTTTGAGACCGAGTTGGGCGAGTACTGTAGGGCGAGAGCCGAGTTTTTGCCGAGCGGCGGAAGTGGAAGCTTGACGCGCGAGCTGCCAGTCGCCTGGCTGGAGTCCATCATCAATCGACGAAACACATCCAGAAATCACGACTCCTCCACCACCTTCCGCAACAACACAACATTACCGCCGACACTCCCCAACACCCCCCAAGAGCAGCATACATCATCACCGCCAACATGATCAACCAGACGGGCATGCTCGGTGAAGGCAAGCACGAGTTCACTCAAGACACCGTGGCTCATATCACTGACATCCATACTAGACGGCATCCACATTGACATGAACCACCTCAAGTCCGGCGAAGTCAACCTCGGTACCTCAATCATGGCCATCAACTTCGCTGATGGTGTCATCCTCGGCGCCGACTCACGCACAACGACCGGAGCATACATCGCCAACCGTGTCACCGACAAGCTCACACAAGTCCACGACACCATCTGGTGCTGTCGATCAGGATCAGCAGCAGATACACAGGCAGTGGCAGACATTGTGCAGTACCACCTGGGCATGTACGGCATCACGAACGACGAGCACCCAACCACACAAACCGCAGCGGCCATCTTCCAAGAGCTGTGCTACGACAACAAAGATGCGCTAAGCGCGGGCATCATCATTGCAGGATGGGATCAAAGACACGGCGGACAGGTCTACAGCATACCGCTTGGTGGCTCGCTTCACAAGCAGGCTTATGCGATCGGCGGATCAGGTTCAACATACATCTACGGATACTGCGACGCGAACTGGAAAGAGGGCATGAATGAGCAAGAGGGAATCAACTTCGTGAAGGGTGCGCTGCAAGAGGCGATCAAGTGGGACGGTAGCTCGGGTGGTGTTATCAGAATGGTCGTGCTCACGAAGGCTGGCGCAGTGCGGCATTTGTACCTGCCAGATCGGGACTACAAGGGACCCGGTACTGAAAAGCCATAGATGGTGGAGAAGAGCAAGGTAGATGGACAGGAAGCATAACGATCAAGGCACGCCAGACATAACTACAGGAGATGGCGAGGCTAAACTGCCTGGTGATCTGACAGTCGATGTCCTGCCATACTGCCAAAGCGCATCATCAATGCAGATGAGCATGGACCGCCGGCATAGAAGCGCTACGCTGTGCACTGCAGCAGCGGAGCACGTATGTATGTACCAATAGTAGCAATGGCATGGTCAAGAAGAAAGGCACGTTCACGATGACATGGATGAGTATCGGCGGACTAGGCCGGCCTCGCTCTCACCAGGGGAACTCGGCCTTTCACGTGCTGGAAGTGCGCATGCACTAGAATAGATCGACACGCCTCACGCTTGAGCTTCAAGTGAATGGACGAATAAGCGCGGGCAGTCCTCGGTACTACTGCGCCGATGCAGCTTTTGCTTGAAGGTGATGGTGGTGGAGATACGGCTGCGGGGATCAAGAAGAGAATGAAAGACACGGCCTCGTCTGTTCCTTGTTTGACCAGGGATATATATGCATTGTTCGCATACTCAGTGACACTCCCGCTCGATAGCCGTTGCGAATGGAGCATCTTGTTCCCTGATCGCGGCATGACTTTTTAGCTGGCGTTTGGACCCTCGCTAAACTCTTCTCAACGCCCAACTACACACACCTTCGACCTCTCTCCCGGACATAGCTCTCCTCCACCACTAGAGACATCCCCACCGCCGCTGTCCAATTCACTTTGTGCACAGCGAGCAGAGTCACTTACACCGAGAGTACAGTTTTCGCAGCGCATGATCCTGGTGAGTTTGACTTCGCGATCCTGCACGTTACATGACTTTGTATTGGCATCGCGTCATCTCCCCATCGCTGAGATGCGCCTCATTCGCCTGAACACCGCCTGCCATCGGCACGACTGCCAAGCGTCTCGACCACGGGCAATCAGCACCGGCAGCTTCCCACCTTCCAATACCCGGGACACAGACCGACGGCATTCACTCCTCCGCGCCTCCCACTGCGACGTAGGAGGGCCCATCTCTAGACCGTCGCGCGCCGAGACGTTCACATGTCGGCACGTCACTCTGGAGTGAAACGGCTCTCGACCGCGCACATCGCCGAGGACGCCTGTCAGATCTGACATATGCATGTACAAACAGTCTAACACATCTCGTCCGTCCGCAGAAACAACTCTCCCGCCCGCGACATCTCCACCAAACGATATCTTAATGAGCTAACATGGGCTCGGTGGTTGCTGTAAATTCCTTCTTTGGCCACCACTCCTCGCCCAGCCATCCGCAGCACAACGTCTTCCGAGAAACGACGCCACGCTCAACCAATCCTACCGAGTATCACGATTACGAATACCACGACCACGACCGGAGCCCGCAGCCCTCAACGAAACGAAGCCGCGCCGAGGCCAACTCACATATGTCCGAATCGGCGCAGAGAGCACACAGCTCCTCTGCCGCCCGGTCGACTCCCCAACACCCAACACAGCGAGGAACGCCGCAGCAGCACGCGGCTGCTCAGCACAATGCGCGCGCCGAGTGGCAGGCGGCCCAGCATAACGCGCCACCACCACCGAGTCCATCCCTAGCAGGACGGCCTGCCCCACCAACTAGGGACGGGTCTCAGACGCTTCTGCCCCGGGCGACTGGGACACCGACTGCTGCAGCGAGGCCGTCTCGAGCGCGGAAGATCAAGGTGCGCGATTTGGAGCACATCCAGAGCTTCGCTACAGAGGATATGCGCAGCTTCTCAGAGATCCGCAGCAGGAGCAGATCTCGATCAAGAGGCGCGGAAGATGATGCGCCGCAGTATGAGATTAGTGAGATGAAGGTGGAGCATATCATAGAAATGGTCGCAGGACTCCTCACCAAGATTACAACGACAAATGACCGACAACACGAACACCTGCACAGACAACCTCCTACAATTGATGCTGCGTCACATCTCACACAGCAGACGAGTAGTGTGCTTGCTTTCCACGGCAAGAACGTGCCCAGCATCACGATTCTGAGCTATCTGAGCAGAATCAACAAGTACTGTCCAACAAGCTACGAGGTGTTTCTCAGCTTGCTAGTCTACTTTGACCGCATGACCGAGCGCGTCAACGCTGGCCCAATGCAAAGCCTGCGCGATCAGCAAGCTCAGGCCATCCACGAACAGAGCCGCAACTGTTCAGCAGAGTCACTGGAGTCGGATAGAATGTCAGGTATAACAGCAACGACACCTTCTGGAACGCAACAAGTGACGCCACCTCATTCTGGCACTCTCGAAAAGAGCGCCCGACGAGGCGCACCAGGAACACCGCACAGCAGACCTACACAACCCGAATCACCACCAATACCAGTCGAACCCACCACTATCGATCCCTACAACCTATCCCACTTCTTCGTGGTCGACAGCTTCAATATTCACCGCCTCGTCATTGCCGGTGTAACATGCGCCAGCAAATTCTTCTCCGACATCTTTTACACAAACTCGCGATATGCAAAGGTAAGTCACATGTAGCTATGGAATCCCTGCCCAAAGCTAAATTACATCATTCCAACACACTGAAGCTGACACGTTTTGACTTTACAGGTTGGCGGCTTACCACTTCCGGAACTGAACCACCTGGAGCTGCAATTCTTGCTCCTGAATGACTTTCGATTGAGTGTCCCGGTCGAGGAGATTGAGGCGTACGGGACTATGCTGGTTGAGTTTTATGCCAGGGAAGTCGTGGCGCAGAAGCAGGCGGCCGAGGCTATGCAGATGAGGAGCTTGAGTGAGTCGAGCGAGGATAGCGTGGCAACTGTGCGGGCGGTTGGATAGAGGCGCTTTCCATAAGCGAGGTCCGCAATATGATGGGGAACCACTGGACTGATTCTTGCACCCGGTCTGCCTCAACCGTCAGCCCTTTTCTGGACTCGCCAACTGCAGCCATACGACAAGATATGACGGTCTTGCGAGCATAACGCGAGGGATCTTTGTCCTTCTCCTTCCCTACGCATGACGCGGTTCGCTTGAAATGAACGAGATTCTTCTCCACTTGGAACGACGACACCAAACACACTAGAGCGACTGTAGTAGGTCGACATGATAGATTAACAACTTCCCCTTTTTTGGCCTTGAGATTTGAAGTATACCCAAATTGTTCGTTAGCAGCTGGTATGTCGCGGGTATGATGATGGTAGAGGCAGGCGGGACTCGATTCGGGTTGAGGGTTTTGCTGCTGAGCTTGGACTTCGTCTGGACTTTGCAGTTCGGCTTGGTCGATGGCTTTGCATGAGTAGAGGACGAGGGAGACGGGCGCGAGGATGACGTCTACGGGCGTTGGACTTTTCGCGTGATAGAGGCGTAGCGAGGTGTTTTGTGGCGTGTATGACGGCGAAGTATGGAGTTCGTAATGGTAGGGTAGGTCAGGGGTTAGATTTGTTGAGTGTGTGTGTGAGCTGAGGGTAATACATGATTTGAGGTTTTCTGTATTGAGGATTCTCCGTGTCGTCCTTGAGGAGTAATCATTCTGGGGTCCATTATGGTTGGACATTTGGGGTCGTTGCTTATCGATGTACTGGGATTTTCCGAGCATGCTTGTACAGTGAGCGATCACATGTAAGTGTACTTTGAGATTGCCATCATAGTCTGCTTGAATAGCGATTGTCTTCTCGGCTCCTTTTCGTGGGTCCGCGGCCGCGCGGGCTCGGGCTGCGTCACTGGTGGGCGAGTCTTCCTTGGTCGCGGCTGAGGAGCGTAGGAACTCTTCTCAATCTCGAACCTTCTCCTGGTCTTGACGTGAGGATTCTCCTCGGCTTTCAGCAGATCTCTCAGGGATGAGCTTCCACTCGCCGGCAACGGCACGGCCGCTGCTTGCTCGTGTTCCTCGTCCGCAGATGATGTCGGGTGGTAGTACGAGTATGCCTCGCCAGGTTCTTGCTCAGGTTGAGATAGTGCTCCTGATGAGGTGGAATTCTGCTCGCGGGCGGGATCCCTCTCGTGGACGAAGTCGTGAGACACCGGTGACTTAGCCTTGCGGGGGTGCTTTGGTGCGGGTGCCGGTGCTGATCTTGATGCTTGGGCAGGCGCCCAGCCATTGCTTCCGGTGTTTGGTTTTCGTTTTCGTAGAAGTCCGTTGCAGTAGAAGTCGCGCGAGCTGCGCCACGTGCGACCACCCATGGTACTGGAAGGCGCTACGATCGCCCGTGGAGAGGATCAAGCTCCGGCGGACTTCGGGTCAAGGCTGTTGCTCGTGTTTGCTCCGCAGGTGAAATAGATGCAAACGACTTGATGACTTACTCTCTGTGGGTCAAAGGAAGAAACTCACCTCTATAGCTGCTACTCGGGCGTTCTTTCGGGAAGCATGCGCAATGGGCTGTTCACATGACCAGACTGACCTCCTCAATGATGCCAGGCGCAAATGCGAAACGTGAAGCTGATCCTGCAAGATGCGTGTGCATGTGCCGTCATGCCTGTCATTGCCAGTGTATTGGCCGAGCGATACAGCATCTTCGATGTATCGTACAGATCGTTCCATGGAATTGCAAATCACGTCCACGTGATGCAGGACGTGGCTGTGGGAGTTGCATCGGAACGCGGTGTGCCACGCAATTCCTGCTGTGCTGGCGATGTTGACGTTCGAAGTCTAATAATGCAGGACTGTGGACCAGGTGGACGGGTGGCGCAGGCGGCTTTTCGATGACCGCGTGGCCGGGACATGCTGTAAGACGAGCGACAGCTAGGTGAGCGTTCACAGCGAGGATGATTTGACAGCTTTCGTTGTCCGTCTGAAGGGAGTCTTGCTTTTGTGTGAAGATGGACGCGAGGCGAAGAGTGGTGTTGTCGGAAGCAGGGATAGCCGGGTGGGAGTGACAGCCGTTCGCTTGAGAAGCGGATTGCTTGGACGATTAGAACTACTTGATACATCACATCATAACGTTGCAAAGAGCGAAATATCCCGCATCCCGTGGGGCAAGAGGTATGAGAGAGGCGTGCAGATGGCACGTGTGTGTTCGCCATCGTCGGTAAAGGACCACGTCCCCGAAGTCGTTTGGCGAACTGCTTGGAATTCTTGTTTGATATACATGCATCATCTATCATTGATATAGCGCTCGGCCACCATTGATAAGCAGAATCTCGAGGCTCTTTGCTCGTGGTGAGCTGATGAATGTGATGCTGTGCTTGATGCACGTGCCGCCGTCTGCGGTCTGCGTGGGAGGGCAGCACAGGTGTGGGTGTGGGTGTGGGTGTGGGTGTGGGCGGTGTTGGTGGCGGAAGGTTCCCACCTTCTGCACGGCAACGGGAGGCCGGGATGTTGCGCCGAGCAGGAGCCGATCAGTCGATTGCGCTGCGCTGCTTTCACAAGAAATTTGGGGGTTGCACGAGTCTGACGTACGTACCTACCTACCTACCTACCGTACCTGCTGCTGCCTTGGAGTTGCGCAAGAATGATGGTGATGCCACGTCTAAGAAAAGAAGTGTGCACTACTACTACATCCATACATGTAGTACAGTATTTGGCGTCAAGTGGGCATGCGTCGTAGAACTATTTCTCGACGCTTCTCTTCTGATCATCATCAGCAGCTGCTGCCCTTGCGCTTCACCTCGCCGCTGCATGAGCTTGCCGCTGCTTCACATGCAAACGCTGGCTACCAGAAAGTTTCTACCGCGTTCCACATGATCATCTGACCCAACAACTCTGAATCTCGAACAACAACATCAACAACAACAACAACAGCAACTGCAACACTTCCATCTTGAACACCACCTCCAACAACACCATTCTATGCCCTCGCAATACCACCACATACACTCACCTGCAGAACCGCTATCAGAAGCCGGTCGAACTCAACCCAGCTTTGCCTGCCACATTCGGCGATAGCGTACATCGGCCGCTATGGCTACCAACTTGACAGTCTCACTGTAAGCATCAATATCAAGTGTCGACGCAATGGCAGGCTTCTAATATATCGCAGCTTCCTGCCCAACACCATCTCCTTCCACGAGGAAGTCGAGGCGCCTTCACGTCGTCGTAGTCCGCCCTTCCAGCTCGAGAAGCGAGCTCGCTCGACAATCGATTTGCCAACCCGCCACAGTACAGCAAGTCTGTTCAATGCACGAACCAATGGCCTGGTGGGGGGGCACACGCCGCCTCTTACCCCTGCGATCCAGTCCGCCCTCAACGAGGAGTTCTTTACGCCGGGAATCGATGCCAAGAAGAGGCACTTTGCGAAGCCGGGCGACCCACGATCGCTGCTGCGCAGCGATACCCACGCCGAATGGGGCAACACGGATCAAGTCTTCAACCAGCCACGGTCGCGAGCTGGACCACTGCCTTCGGCCTCGATCCAGGACTTTGCCCAGGTGTACGATGAGATGAAAGAGCGAGAAGAGCGCAGGCGGAAGAAGGAGGGCCGAAGGGTCACCAAGGCTTCACCGGGACAAAGCAAATTCGATCCTCGCGGAGCAAGTTCCGAGAGAGGCTTCGATGGCAAGACTTGGTCTGTTGAGCCTGCCATACACGGCAATGGCGGTCTCGTGAACGCCCACAGAGAGACGTCCGGCGATCGTGCTGATGACAGCACCGACACCACCTGGATCGGCACTCTCGGTTTCCCAACGGATGCATTGCCCCAGGAGATCAAGGACGAAGTCCGTGACGAGCTGATCAACAGCTACCACTCCGAGGTGGTATACTGCAACGACAAGGACATCGACGGTCACTACGCACACTACTGCAAGACCATTCTCTGGCCCATCTTCCACTACCAAGTACCCGACCACCCCAAGAGCAAGGCGTACGCGGACCACAGCTGGAAGTTCTACCGCAACGTCAATCGCGCCTTCGCCGACAAGGTAATCGAGAGCTACAAGCGAGGTGACACGATCTGGGTTCACGACTATCACCTACTTTTGGTTCCAGCTATGGTTCGTGAGAAGCTCCCGGATGCCAAGATCGGCTTCTTCCTTCACACTGCCTTCCCGTCGTCCGAGGTCTTCCGATGCCTGTCCACCCGCAAGGAACTCCTCGAGGGCGTGCTCGGCGCCAACCTGATCAGCTTCCAGACTGAAGAGTATGCTAGTCACTTCCTTCAAACATGCAGCCGCATTCTGGCCGTTGAGACAACGGCAGATGGTGTACAGATCGATGATCACTTCGTCAATGTCTCTCACGAAGCCATCGGCATCAACCCAGACATGTTCATGGAAGCTCGTGAGGATGAGGAAGTCCAAGAGTGGGTACAAACCATCTCCGAGAAGTACAAGGACAAGATCATCATCGTTGCTCGCGACAAGCTCGACCACGTCCACGGCGTTCGTCAGAAGCTCCTGGCCTACGAACTCTTCCTGAATAGACACCCCGAATACCGCGAGAAGGTTGTCATGATCCAGGTTGCCACCAGCACCAACGAGCAGACCGAGCTGTTGACAACTGTCAGCGACATCTGCACTCGCATCGATTCCGTGCACTCCACCCTGGCTCATCAACCGCTGGTCTTCTTGAAGCAAGACATAGGATTTGCTCAGTACATCGCGTTGCTGACAGTGGCGGACGTCTTGATGATATCTGCTCTTCGCGATGGCATGAACCTGACAGCACACGAGTACATTGCCTGCCAAGATGGCAAGGGCTTCCACAAGATGCACGGTCCTTTGATCCTGTCCGAATTCACAGGCAGTGCGGCTGTCCTGGGCGACGGCGCCATCCTCATCAACCCATGGGACTATCAAGGACAAGCGGACGCCATCAAGAAGGCGATTGAGATGGGCAACGAAGAGAGGAAGTCACGCTGGGAGAAGCTCCACGCCATTGTGCAAAAGCGAACTGGCGGTTTCTGGTCGAAGAAACTCTCCGAACAGCTTGACAAAGCATTTGAAGAGCATCACGCCCGAGCTTCGGCGTCGGTGCCTCGCCTATCAGTCTCCCAGGTCGCCGATAAGTACAAGGCTGCCGAGACACGTCTCTTCATCATCGACTACGAGGGCACGCTCGCTCCTCACAAGACGGCATCTGGCATCCCACTTGGCTCGCCAGCGCGTGTGGTTGAAGCACTCAACGACCTCATCACGGACCCGAGGAACATCGTCTATGTCATGTCCGGTCGCAAGCCAGAAGAACTGGACAACCACTTCCGTACTCTCCCCAAGGCCGGCCTAATCGCTGAGAACGGCAGCTTCGTCCGCGAATACGGCACCGACAACAACGAGTGGACACCATTCGTCGACCTCAACAAAGTTGCCAAGTGGAAGGAGCAGGTCAAGGGCATCCTCACCTACTACGAAGAGCGTGTCGAAGGCAGCTACCTCGAAGAACGCCACTGCAGTATCCTCCTTCGCTACGAGAAAGCCGGAGACCAGGAGGCCGCTCTCCGCCAAGCAGCAGAGTGTGCGGACCAAATCAACGACTCCTGCCGAGGCTTGGAAATTCACGCCGTTCCCATCAAGCAGGCAATCCTCATCGAGCAGCTCGACCAGACCAAGGGCACCGCCGCAAAGCACGTCTTCGAGATGATCGAGAAGAAGTCGAAGGGACTGCAGAAGCCTGACTTCATGCTGGTTGCAGGGGACGATCGCGAGGACGAGGTGATTTTCCAGTGGGCGAATAATCTCGGGAAGGAGGGCCAGGTTAAGGATGTGTTCACCGTCACGGTTGGCAAGCGGAACACTTTGGCTCAGGCGACTCTTACGCAGGGATCGACGGGTTTGTTGACGGTGCTGGCGAAGCTGAATAAGATCTCGGCGGATATGTTGCCGAGAGATTATTTCAATAGTCAGCCGAAGAGGGTGAACACTTTTCCGAACTGAGGGCGTCATGATCACGATCCATAGAAGTGAGGGTGGTCTTGAGGTGGCAGCTGGCTGCCCCCTTGGTGGATGAAGGTTAGAAGATAGATGCTTGATTGCTTCACTGCGAGATGATAGCGAGATACCCCTTGCGTAGATGTGGTATGCAGCAATGCTTCATGAATATGGTGCGCTTCGTGTATATTGATCGGCGGCGTTTGACGCGAGAGAGCGTGAGTGCGTGACCTGGATGTTGTGATTGCGTGAGGCTATGGCATGGCATGGCATGGCATGGCATGACGCGCTCCAATCTGATAGCATGTGAGCGCGTGGTAGCGCAGTCGCATCTCCGTGGACCAGGAAAGGAAGGGTCGGAGGAGTGGTCTGTGTGATATCGTCATGACTGTGTGATATAGTCATTTGCAACCCCAATGGGAAGGGGCTTCGCGCTTCGCCAGCGTGTTCTGCTTGTTGGCGACCCGTAGAAGTTGAGGTTGAGGTTGAGGTGTCGTGGCCTATTATATCGGGGGGATTTTTTTCCTTTACCACATTGGAGTGGTGCGTCGCGTCGCCAGCTCGGTTTGTGTATGAGCTGGCGGCCATGAGGTAAGAAGGTCATGCTGCGTGTCAGGGTCACTTGCATATGTTCATCGGGGTGAATTTGCTTCGGCAGCTCGTGAAGTAGCCATGAGGTCGATACTTCTCACTGCGTGCTATAGTCACTCCCCACGCGTCACAGTGTCAAATTTGCCTCGCCAGCTCATCGATTCCCCATGAGGTCCAGGAGATCATACGGTATGCGCTGGTCAGGTAAGTTTGCTAAAAGCGCTGCCTGGTGAGGGAGGTATGGTATATCTATCCTTTTGCCTTCCTGCCTGAACTTGATTTCCCCTCCAATACTTTGAACACACTTTTGGAGTGAGATTCAGGTCTGCGCTTCACTTCGGTCCCTTCTATTATTTGTTGGGTGGGTGCTCATGTATTGGTAGATATCCTCGGCCCTCAAACATTGATCCATAGCTTGGCGATCACCCACCGCTCAAAGCGCCACTCCTCCTACCACCTTACCGATATTGTCCGGACCACGAGGATGCCTTCCGGCATTCTGTCCTGGCTTGTCCCGGCTTTGTTCTTGGGCTTTGCTGTCGCGCCTGGGAAGGCGTCCCCAGTCAGTGGACTTGTGCCAGGTAATGGAACCGTCGATAGTCTGCTCGATTTCGACGTCTACGATAATGGGACCTTGGCCAAAACAGCCATGCACGAGAAGCGCAGCGTCCTGGCCAAGCGTGTGACTTACGATGGGACTCAAACCGTCACTCTGAGTGCACGGCAACTACGGAATCAAGTCAGCAAAGGCCGGTCCTATCTCTTTCCCATGATGATGTACGAAGGCAACAACTTGGCAAACCATTTCATCAATACCATGCAGCTAGGCAATGATCCGCTGGGCAAGGGCTGGCAGAGAAAGGTCACGGATTATACCGTTGGACGAACAACCCGACCTAACCCTTACCACGTCGAGCAAGCCTGGACCGATACCGATATCACCCAGGCCGCTGCATCGTCATTGAATCCTATCAAGAAGCATTTGGTAGACCTCGAGGTTGGTACTCCAGGCGTCGACACCGGCGTGCATAGGCTCCGCAAGGTCAGCAATGGCATATACCCAGCAGGCCCCAACATTTGCATTGCTTTGACCCAGGATAAGGTCTTTGATACACCCACCGACGCCAACAACCAGCCCACTGGAGCAAGGTATGAGTCGTGGTTCAACATCCTGGACGGCGTCATCATCGTGAAGGATGCCACCTCCCCACGCGTTGCTGCACTCAACAACCTCGTCACCCTTGACGAGGAACGCCTTCCCAAGGTCCAGCACTTGTCTGAGCTGTTGATGTGGCAGTGGATGAAGTTTCATGACAACGGGTTTGAGTATAGGTATGCGAAGATGAGATATATGTCCCCGGGAATCAATCGAGCAAGAATCCTGAAAATGAAAGACTGGCTGAATTACATCGTCCTGGAGGGGAGCTCGAATGTCCACACCCATAGTGTTGTGCGGCACTGCATCCAGTCCATGAGAGGCAATGATGCAAACGCCATGCCACCCCTTCCGACGTATCCAGATGTGCAGTGGTTCGCGCCGGGACATTGGTAAGTCAAGTGCCGCGATCTGTTTTGAGAAACCATAGCTAACCCAAACATTCAGGTGCTACTATGCTCTCCTCGCCACTGAAGGCAGTGCAAGCATTGCCTGGTTCCTGGGTCAGCACCGAGAAACTTTTGGCTACAGGGCTCTATCGGGTGTTGGCATTTCCAGCTCATGCCCAGAAGGCGATGGCAATGATGAGCTCGCCCTGAATCCGACCCTCATCTGGCAGATCAAGGATAATACTCCGGCATTGCGCCAGCACGCGGCCGCGCTTGATCGCGTCTGGAAGCCTGCAGCTGATGCCGATCCACCCAGTTTCCCCCAGATCAATAACGATGGAAGTCCCATACAATTCGATGCCAGAGGAAATCGTCTGCCACCCGGCGGTGGTGGCGGCGGTGCGGCGATTCCAGCATCAAACCGTCCTGCAGGACCAGCTCAAGGACAGCAAGGGCCATCGAACTGGCAGTCGGGTGCCTGACAGGAAAGCAGAGTATAGACAAGGTGGAGGTTCAGATTGAGAATGTATCGGCTTGGAGGGAGAGTTTATCTTGGAGTTCGAAATACTGATATGAGATTGTAAGCGAGTGTTGGTGGGAGGCTATGTCAACTCTTGGTCGCTGACACAGACTGTGAACACTGAGAGAATGTTTTGAACTGCGGCGGTGGCGGTGGCGGTGGCGGTGTTATCTGTGTAGACCTCTAGAGAGTACAGATCCTTCGTGAGAAAGCTCTTTCATGTACTTCCTAGTTTATGATGATAGGCAGCGCCCCGAGGAAGATTGCTGCAGGTGATAGTTGGGAGTACAGACTTGAGTGCGTTCTCCCAACGAAGTCTCACATATGCTACACGACTTCTTGTGGCTTCGGTCGAGAACGAGGTTATCCGGAGCTACTTCTAAGCTAGCGCTGAGAGATGATCATCCAGTAAGAAGGGCGAGCAGTATTATGTGTGCGCGACGACGACGACTAGGTGCTTCTAACCAAGGATCTACCCGACGCTACGATAACCTTATCACTTTTCCAAAATGCGCCTTCACCTTCGCAACCTCCACGACATCACAGCCCACATACAACAATGGCCGACAGCAAAGCGCAACCCTACGTCTTCGATCTGGGCCACATGCTCGTCACAGATCCCAACCCACTGCCCTCATACACCGACAGCACTAAAGAAACCGTCCTCACCTCAACCGCCAAAGACTGCGCCCAAGCCCTCATAAACCAACTCCTCACAGCCTGCCCCATCTCCAAAGCCGACGATGGCGCCTTTCAAATAACTCTCCCGGCCCCCGAAACTCAACTGCCCCGCGAAAAGCCCGTCCCCAAGGAGAAAGAAAAGACGACATGGGAGAAGTTCGCAGAGAAGAAGGGCATCAAGGGCAAACGGAAGGATGGCAAGCTGCAGTATGATGAGGCAAAGGGCGACTGGGTGCCGAAGTATGGATACAAAGGGAAGAGTGCTGCTGGTGGAGTGGAGGCTGACTGGATTACGGAGGTCGATGAGAAGGCGGAGCGGAAGAAGGCGGCGGAGGAGGCAAGTAGGAAGAGGCCGGGGAAGCCGAGCTTTCAGAAGAAGAATCCTAATGGCGGGGATGTGGAGAGAAGGGATCGGAAGTTGAAGGCGAGGAAGGGTAAATGAAGAGAGTGTACCGTGAGGTGAGGGGAGGGATGAGATTTTTTTTTTCAATAATCGAGAGGTGCGTACTAGCTGCCGGTGTACGGCACGGCGTGAAATGCCATGGAGACATCAGAGGGCGTGCAATTCAGCAAGCAGAATCGTCAGTACGACCGTTCGCACACGATCTGAAACATGTCGGCTTTCATTGGATGAACAGAGGCTCGAGCAGTGCCGTGGATGCGCTATAGCCATCAGATCAGCCTGAAGCTGCCTCGATGTACGATACGGAGACCTTGTAGACGAAAGAATTACTAGACATCTAGTAAGCCATGTGCATATCCTGGCATTGCAGGAAGTCTGCACTCCGCAAAGTGAGCATGCAGTGCCACCCCATTCTCACAAGCCGAGCTCGCGCCACTGAACATGCTCAGGAGTGCTACAGCTCCAGACTGGACAGCCGCAAACGCTGTAGCTCTTCACAGCAGCTCCTACCTATTCCTCCCCTCATATACCCAGTCCTATACACACATCTCCTACAAATTCCACATCGCCTCGGCCCCTCTCCACCCTCGCCTTCCACTCATCATCTCCCCCAGCACCACACCAACCATGGCCTCAGGCCTCGAGCACTCAGGCAACTGTCCCGGCGCCCACACCACTCCTTCCTCCTCCCATCCCTCCACCGAAAAAGTCCCATACCCCCAAGCCAAAACTCTCACAGACCGCTTCAACTCCATCCGCTCTCAAACCTCCTCAGATCTCGGCTCCTGGCGCGAAACAGCCGAGCAACTCTTCGCGGAAGACTTCAGAGTTTCTTCAAATTCCTATCTGCGTTTGCAAGGGCGGGATGTAAGTTTACCATCATTCCTTCCGGCGAAGAATTCTGTCGGTACACTGTCGGTGCACCTGAGAAGTATGGGGGGATGGACATACCATCTAATAGCTGATGATTACCCGCTCCAGGTGAGCGAACAGGAAGTCTCAGATAGTAAAGCGGGAACCATCGACCTGATCGACAAGACTCTCGATTTCGAGGATGTCAGAACTGTCAATTTGATAGTGGCAGATGCAGGAGTTCTGGTCCAGGTGTGGGAAGCGAAGGTTAGGGAGGAAGTTGTTAGGGGTATTGGGATTCTTGAAGTTGTGAAAGAGAGCGGAAGCGAGACGTGGCAGATTGCGAAGTGGTTTACGGAGTTTGATAATTTGAGTTATAGGAAGGGGCTGAAAAGGGGAGAGGAGTGAAGCGTTTGGAGGGAGTGGGGCTTGGATTTCGATGTGTGCGCGCCATGGAAGGGGCGTGATCGTGGTGGGGGAGAAAGACGTCGTGTTTTGGGGAGATCGAGGTAGAATGTGAGTGATGCACTCAGTCATGGTACCAATTACAGCCGTGTTCGCCGAGCTCTTGATGTTATTACAGGCTCTACTCTATACTGTCTAAAATTGCCTCCTAGATAGGTCATCCCTACCCATCTAATCAATCTTCTTACTCTTCACTGCAGCAGCCTCCGCAGCCTGCGTAGTCTCCATGAAGAAGTTCCTCTCCAAGAACTTCAGACCCTCATCAATGAAAATGATAGGAGCGCTCCACGCCAGCACAATCTTCCACTCATCCCAACCAATGGGAACAATGCCAAAGATACCCTGTAAGAAAGGCGTATAAAGCAGACCGAAGTGCAAAACCATGGAGAGAGTGATGGCGTAGACCAGGATCATGTTGTTCCAGAGTGGAAGGGTGATGAGTGATTCCGAGGATGAGAGGGCGTTCATGGCATTCAACATTTCAATGACGACCAGGATGGAGAGGGAGATTGTGGATGCTGTGCGGGATGCATCGTTCGAGAACATTTCGCAGCCGATTTGTGGGAAGGTCGACTTGCAGCTATGGAAGTGGGTCTATGAATGTGTCAGTACGAAAGTCTTTGTCGTGTGTTCATTAGCATTGAGACTCACCAGCTGATAGAAGCTGATCTGTGGACCACCTTCGTAGAACATGAACCACCAAGCGTATCCTCCGACGGTGGCCAGGCCTACGTAAGTTCCTATCAACATATAACGGAAGAACAGCCAAGCGCCGATAAGCGGTTCATCACGCTTCCTTGGTGGTCGATTCATCACATCATGGTCCTTGGGGTTGAAGCTGAGTGCCGTTGCTGGTAGACCGTCCGTCACAAGGTTGACCCAGAGAAGCTGGACAGGGATCAAGGCTTCCGGCATGCCAAGTGCAGCCGTCAGGAAGATCGAGACGACCTCACCAATGTTCGATGAGATCAGGTATCGGATGAACTGCTGGGTGTTGTTGTAGATGCTGCGACCTTCTTCGACAGCGAGCTCTATTGTCGCAAAGTTGTCGTCGGCAAGAACCATATCGGCGGCAAGCTTTGCAACGTCAGTACCGGTACCCATAGCGACGCCGATGTCACTCTTCTTGAGTGCAGGCGCATCGTTGACGCCATCTCCAGTCATGGCCACGACCTCACCGGATTGCTGGAGAAGATCAACCAGCTTGGACTTGTGGCCAGGTTCAGTACGTGAGAACAGAGATGCAGTCTTGGCGGCCTTGAGCTTCTCGCTTTCGCTCAGCTCATCGAATTGTCGTCCAGTGAAGCTCTTGCCTGTGAGGTCCTCGTTTGCAGCGAACACGCCAATCTGTCTGCAGATGGTCTCAGCGGTGTTCTGGTTGTCTCCAGTGATGACGACGACACGAATACCCGCAGAGCGACACTTCATGATGCTGTCTGCAACTTCAGGACGAGGTGGGTCAAGCATTCCCACAAGACCAAGTAGTGTCATGCCTTGCTCGAGCTGGTTGTATTCCTGTGAAGTCTTGGCTGTCTTGGTGAGAGAAGAGGTGATGTTGTCAACACTGGCCAGGGCAATAACCCGAAGTCCCTTGTTTCCAAAGTCCACGACTTCCTTCTGCAGGACAGACGCAAGCTTGCTGTTCAGCTGAACTTGCTTACCGTCGCTTCCAACGAGACAATGTGTGCATCGCTCGAGGATCGATTCCGGGGCGCCCTTCACCAGAAGTCTTTGGGTGCTACCGCTGTTGACGAGCACAGACATGCTCTTTCGGTCTCGTGAGAACTCATATGTTCTTAGCTTGTGAGCCTTGTCTTCGTAGTACTTGCTGGCAAGATGGCGCGTTTGATCTGGCTGGAGGCTTCGCTTCTGGGCGTTGTAGGACTGGTCGGGAGTGCCAACCTTCTCGGCCAGAGTTCGCAGAGCACCTTCCGTAGGCTCGCCGACGTTGGTGAACAGGCCTTTCTCGCTATCGTACGCCAACTCAGCGTCGTTGCAGACTGCAGCGACCTCAATCATTTGAGCGATTGTCTTGGAAGCTGCCGCTGGAGACTCGATGACCTTTTCGCCGCGCCTGACCACACCTTCTGGAGCAAAGCTGGTACCCTCGACCTCCAGCTCATCTAGACCGGATTGTGCCTCGTTCACGTAGACGATTCTGTTAACGCTCATCTGGTTGGTGGTGAGAGTGCCGGTCTTGTCGGAGCAGATGACACTGCAGCTTCCAAGCGTTTCCACTGATGGCAAACTGCGAACGATGGCATTCTTCTTGGCCATAGTCCTCGTACCAAGCGCAAGGCATGTAGTGATGACAACCGCCAGACCTTCTGGAATGGCAGCCACACCAAGAGACACGGCGATCTTTAGGTAGTAGATGGCACCCTTAGTCCAGGAGCCACCGAATGATGCGTCGTTGAAGTGACGAATGTTAATCAACCAGACAAGAATACAGATACCAGAGATGACTTTTGCCAGAGAGTCACCAAAATCGTTGAGCTTCTCCTTGAGTGGAGTGGGCTGCGAGATCTGCGAGGTGATGCTCTCGTGGATGTCTCCAATGGCAGTGTTCGTGCCGGTGAGAACTACGATCGCGTGGGCGTGTCCAGTGACCACAGTGGTTCCCGAGAACAGCATGTTGACCTGATCCTGCTTGACAGCCTGCACGTCCTTGATTGCATCGGTATCCTTGCCAACACTCTCGCTCTCTCCAGTCAAGATACTCTGGTCGACGCGGAAGCTGTTGCTGTTGATGCTCAGCACCCTGCAGTCAGCCGGAATCTGGTTGCCAACTGCGACGTCCACAATATCTCCTGGCACCAGCTCGTCTGCCTTGACCGACTTGATCTTGCCATCTCGAATGACCTTTGCGCTATTCGCGCTGTACTCTTGCAGCGCTGCAATCGCCTTCTCTGCGGAGCTCTCTTGGCTGACACCGACAATCGCGTTGAGTATGAGGATGGTGAGGATGACGATGGGATCGACGAATGCAGTCCAGCCTTCCTCCTCATCGAACAGCGCAAGGACGAAGGATATCGCGGCGGAACCGAGGAGAATGATGACGAGCTGATCTTTGAACTGTTCCAGGACGAGTTCCCACAGTGGCGTTGGGGGGTCTTCGGGAATGGCTGTGGTGTTGTCAGATGTGTCTCATCTTCTATCACGTCGTGCTGCTATACATACCATTGCGGCCATGCTTCTGTCTCGAAGCTTGAACAGCACTCTCCGATAGACCCTGCTGCTCTGAAACGTTGAAGTACTTCAGCACCTCTTGCGGCGAGCGCACGTACGCGTTATCCATCGCGCAACCTCTCCACCCAGCGCGCTATGTCTCTCTACTTTGCGTCTCTGTAGACTCGATCTAAAGTGGCGGAAAGGCTGTTCTTATCATATCTCGTGGCGACGGCGACTTCTCGGAGTGGAGGTTCAGTGGGGTGCGATGCTCACGACACGTAGCATCAATCGGGCGCACAGGGTACTCGAAGAAGGATATGTAGGTGTTGATGAATGGACTCGATGAATGTACTCGAAGAAGACACCTATGCTTGCCCCACGGTCTAGTAAACTTTTGATGCAGGGTTGCATCGTTCCTGCAGCTCCAAACCATCTCATCAACGCGTGGGACACGTCCGCAAGCGGCCAACACGTGGTAGCAACATGTAGACAACATCACCACAGCTCTTTCGCATGCATCGAACTGTAGTCCTTGCCGGAGAATCTCGTGGCAGCTCACTGACCACCTTCATGAGCACGCCATTGATCGAACATCGATGAAGCGGTCCTGGCTCCGCAGCCAATGGCGGCCATGAAATCTCGAACGCAACGTCACTGGTAACAAGCACGACAGGTTGTGTCGTCGGTACTCATGAACCCGTTCATCATAGCACAATGCGCCGGGCAAGAGCTCAGGGTCGCAGCAATGGACAGTATAAGTCTATGCTACCGAGCGGCCGGCGTCGTCAGGAGTGGCAGGCATTCAGGCGTGTGTCATGCATCTGTAGTGGCGAAGCACACGCACGTAAAGCATAGATAGGACCCAGCCCGGATGATCGTAGCGATCGACATCAGAAACACTGTCCCAGCGGCATCGAGTCACGACATAAGCTTGCAAAGGCAGCGCGTCCATTGACAATTACCGAGCAGGGAGCAGTGAGACGGAAAGACTACGTCCGAGCCGGGATCATCTTCCACCAACTGTCATAGGAAGAGACGCAGACACAGTGGAATCAGTCGAGGAGAGCCTAGCGATATCTATAGGGTGAAGCGGTCGTTGAATGTGTCACCAAAACAACGTCCACCAAGTTACGTGGAACGAAACGAACGGAGCGGTGCATCTTAGCGCAAGTCACGAGATAGCCTTAGCTTCTCCGGCGGTCTCATAACGCTGGATTGCGTGGATAGCAGAGCCCATGTCTCCACTGAAGACAAATGTCATGATTCGTCAGCACCCGGGCGAGGTCAAGCCCATGGCTCGAAGCAGCCGCAAATCCGACCTTTTGATGACGGCAGGCAGGCCGCGTTCGTAAGCTTCCAGGAGTAAGACCGTGGCTAACGATACCGGAAAACAGACCACTCCTGCACATTGAGCTATTTCACAGTCGCCAGCTGGTGAGGAAGCCAACCATAACGACGACACCTGCATGCGAAAACGAATCGAGTGTGCACCTGCGCGAAGGCGCCAGCTGTGCGGTCTCCCGGCGAAAGCAGGACTTGCCCCGTCTATCCGCAGCCTCGAAGGTCTCATGAGCAAGACACGGTTTGGACATGCAGTGCTGAAGAAGGATGGCCCGCTTGCTGATGGTGATTGACCGTTAGAATTTTCCATGCGATGTTGATAGATGGGCTAGCGAGACGGTGGTGTGGAGTGAAAAGCAGATGGAAGCTTGATGGCTATTACACGGTTCGACTCGATGATGAACGCGAGAATGGGCCTTCAATGCTGAATGAAATTGTTATTAAGCTCGGCCTCCTCGCTGAAGAGATGGTGGTGGCATCGAAGCCGTGGACGTAGCTGCAATTGCTCAACGGTCGACAACTGCAAGCAAGGCGCGCATATCTAATATTGACTTCAGCATGCCTCAAATCGAGTCTATGTTAGATCGACAGTGTGGCAAAGTGGTGGTGGTGGTGGACGTGCTGGCGCTCAATTACTTGAATGAGAGTTTACGGAGTAGCACTCTGAAGATGCAATGAATCTGTAAGTAATGATTCCAGTGCATCATTTTGACATCTTAGATGTCCGACAGCTGACACAAGTTCAGATGTTTACGACCGAATTTAATGGCCTTGGCGTTCACATGAGCCCATCCACCACAAAACAAAATATGCACATCGTCCAACATATCCCATGTGCACCCGCGGAGCCAGAACAAATCGCCATATCGATAACCACAAGTGCAAAAGAACCCTAACACCCGGTGGTGTTAGGGGCCTTTATGGAACAACCCCGTTGGGAAGACCTCGCATCGATTCCACAGAACCCGGACAGCTTCGAACTGCACGGGGTCTGTGGTGGACACCCCGGTGGTATGCCCTCGTATCGTACTCACACCAAGCACTCCTCGGCCCACGGGAGGGGCGGGGCACAGGGTTTGAACCCGTGTTATTTTGCTGCTGTGGAGGGGTGGCGGAAAGTTGCGCCTTAACCACTCGGCCATTGGGTACAACCAGGCTGGCCGATGAGATTTTGTGAGGAAGCAAAAGCGCTAGTCATTTGTATGGCTTTGATGGGAGCGGCCGCCTGGGAACCGCTGTTAGCGGGACACGGGGCCTAACGCAACGGTCCTGCCTTTTGGGCGCGGCGGTACTTTGACTCGAGGATGGGGGCCTGAAGGGTTTGCAGTGTTAGATACTAGCAAAGACGTTGGGCAGTATCTGGAGCAGCGCTCTGAGTACGCTGTCATAGTGCGATGCCAGAACTGCTGCCACCAAGATCCAACATCAGCTTGAACGGGAAAAGGAGTCAACCTTGGCCTACGAACATGCGGAAGCAGCTATGGCTTCAAATACTTGAAGCGCGATATGCATCTCTTTACCACACTCATGCCATGCGCTGCAGACTGACGATCAGGAGCATGCACTCGGTCAGCGTTTGCAATGCAATTTCACATGCAGGGTTGTCGGCTGCTGGCCGGCGTTAGCGTCATGCAGGTGATGTGGAACATGCTCGTGTCGTTTGCCAACACATTCCAGAGATTTTGCATTCCACTACACTATCATACAATATACCACACCACACGCGATGTCTTCTCGCCGCCTCGGTCACACCATCCAATTGCGCGAAGCGCAGATCTCCCACCTCAAAAATGAAAACAAGCAGCTCAAGGAGGAGCTGAAGGGGGCAAACGGCCTCAATGAGGTCAAGGAGCAACTTTGTGATTTCGCGGCAGGCGCCATTAAGACCAAAGACGCCGAGAACGAAGAGCTGAAGAAGGAGATCGAGACTGTCCGCCGCCGCCTTAACATCAGAGAGCGGTCGGTAAAGCAGTTCCTGGCAAGTGCCACCAAAGAAGAGGTAGAACAATGCTATAGCATGCTGCATACAGTGCACTGATTCCGTCACAGACGACTGCCGCTGCACTCGAGGCGCAAGCCCAGCAGTACCTCGAGATGGTGAAGGGACAGCAGACGGACATTGCAGCACGCGAGAAGGAGATTGCAGCGCGAGACCAAGAGCTTTCCAACCTCAAGTGGCAATACGAACATGCCAAGAGGTACGAAAAGTGTGCTGTGGACCTTCAAGAGCTTGTGGAAGCCCTACTGGTCGAAAACCGCCAGCTCTGCGCCAACCAGAAGTGAGCAAAAAGTGAAAAGCACACGCAGGTGCATGGTTGGAAACAGCCAGCACGAGCACATGACAGCATCTGCAGATAGAATCAACCACTGAATAGCCTCGACGGAGAGAGCTTGACTACTGACACTGTTTCTACCTCTTCACCTTCCACTTTATTCCACCTCCTCTACACTACTGACACATACACCTTCGACCACCACCGCCATTCAGGATACTGCCGCCAACGTCAACGGCAGCAGATATGGCGGGCCCACCACAAGGCGAGCAGATCGCCACCGACACCATCGAGACAGAGCAGACCACGACCGGCAACATGACACCAGCGAATGATAGCGTGGTTGAGATTCCTAATGGCAGTACCAACAAGTCTACCGGCGCCAGTCCGCGAGCAACGAGCAGCGTGATTGAGGTCGTCAACGATAATTCCGACCAGGCAGCAGGTGACGAGCCTCCAGCATGCAGCAGTATAAACGAGGTAGACAAAGATGACTCAAGGAAACGCAAAGCCACGGAGCACGATCAGAATACATTGTCCAAGAAGCCGAAGCCAGCGCCACCAGAGAACTCGCGAATCAAGGCTGATCAGCATAATGAGAAGGCTGGCCACGATGAGACTGAGAGCACTGCTGCGGCCGATGGGAGCTCGAAGGACAGCCAGCAAGAGTCGACCGCTGCGTCTCAGACCGGAAATCAGAAGCCGAAGCCACAGTACGGCTCCATTGAAGAGGTCAGGGAGAAAGCCAACAGGCTTCTGTCCGAGAAGAAGGTAGAGATTAACGAGCTGAAAAATGAGGTGGCCGAGTTGGAAAAGGAGAAAGAATTGTGGCAGCGTCTTGCAGGTACTTCAGAGGGGAAGCTAAAGCACTGGGAGAAGACTCAAGACGCACGAGAAAAGGTCTTGTGGGACAGGGCCTTGGACTGGAAGAAGCAAGAGGTGGGTAAGCAGGTCGATAAGGCCAAAGCCAGCTGGCAGAAGAAGTGCGACATACAGAATACCAAGATTGCAAGCTTGCAGGAGAAGCTGGATCATTCTCGCAGCGCCCACGAGGAGACTGGGGAAGAATTGAGGCAGACCAAAGCCACACTGAAGGAGCAGATCTCGCATCTCAAGAAGCAAATCAAGAACTACAGCCCAGGAGACAGCAAGCAGTTGAAGTTGAAGATCAAAGAGCTTGACGATCGCGAGAACTTGCTCGAAGCACAAAAGGCTACTAACAACGTCTTGGCCGAACGTCTCGAGGATCGAAATGCTGATCTCGCGCGCGTAAGAGAGCAGCGACTACACTGGTATAACAAAGCTCAAACCTACCATAAAGAATGGGAGAAGGAGATCAGGGCCAAAGATCAGCTGAAGGTCGACCACGAAGAGGACCTGCAACAGCAGTACAAGATGTGGCAGGTCCAGGCCAACAACTCCGCCCAGAACCAGGTGCGTCTCGTCGGCAGACAGCGCGGAAACTTCGATCTGAACAACGCTAACGAGCGTTTAATTCAGGAGAGGGAGCAGCTGAGAAAGCAGCTCAAGGCTGCAAAGGTGCAGATTCAACAACTCCAGTCCTCGGCTGCGCCTCAGCCGCCAAGACCAGCTCAAGTCTTGCCCACCACATCTGACACCATCCGCACTCAGACTTCTCGACTTCAAGAGACGCAGACCCAAGAGACTGTTCTCAAGGTCTACTATGGCGCCGAGACGAGTAGAGCTGCTGCGCCTCCAGAAGCAGAAGTCGCATTTCAGCATGGGGCGGCAGAGAGTCGTGCCAAGACAGAGGTTGACGCCACAGTCGACAATGATCGACAGGTGACACAGATCGTCAACGAAATCGTGAACAGCGATGCCCAACCACCGCATGGCGAGCGTCACTCGTCAATCGTCGCATCGAACATCGTAAACGAGGCTTCTGGCGATGTCGAGATCGACGTGGAGCCTCACGAGGCGGTCACTGCAGCTCCAGAAGCACCGTCGCAGGACATGCAGGCTCCAACCGAGGTGGCGGGACACGGTGGGGAGGGCGAAGTTTCGAACGGACTTGCTGCAGACCAGATGCAGGAGGTTCAGACTGCGGACGAGCACGCAGGTCATGGTGAGGAGGATGAGTCTTTTGCTGAGGCTTCGGAGGACCAGATCCAGAATAGGCAAGCTGCAGTCCAGTATGCAGACGAGCATGCAGGCCATGATCGGGATCAGGCTTCCATTGGACCTACCGAGGCACAGGCAGAGGATATGCAGACTGAACACCAAGGTGCAGGTCCTTCTGAGGGCACGGCTTCACAAGCTACTGAGCAGACCGAGCGTGAGAACCCGGAGTCAAAGGAGCGTCGTCCCACGGGTCGCTTCTACTTCTCTGACTTCCCAGGCATGTGGAGAAGCGACAGGAGCGGTGAAAGCTCAACATGAGCATGGAAAGCAGGCTTGCTACACTTCCGGGCTTGATGCTCTCTATAGGATCTTCATCAGCGGCTCAATGCGTCACTACAACTCATACTTCACTTCAACCCCTTTCCCTTCAAGCTGGACTGAAATCTGCCCAATCGAGCTCCCCAGCTTATCCTCGAGAGGATTCAGCTCCTTCTGCAAGCGAGCAGCGACCTTGTCAACCTCATGCCAGACTCTCAGCACATTCCTCCCCACAACCTTCGCAGCATTTTTCTCACTGACACCCTTCTTGAGTAGCAGATCCACCAGATCAGGATACTTCGACACATCATCCAAGCCCCTCGGCGTACTCGGAACGCCATCGAAGTCACTCCCAAGCCCAACATGGTCATAGCCAATCTTCTCTCCGACATACGTAATATGCTTCACCACCTGCTCAATCGTATTCGTCTCCTCCACAAATTCCGGGAGACCACTTTTCGCGCCAACATCCTTACAGCTAATGAACTCAGGTGCAAAGTTGATCATAACCACCGAGTTTCGCTTCTTCACAAGCTCCAGCACATCATCGGGTACATTCCTCGGATGCGGACAGATTGAGTACACACTCGAGTGGCTGAAGATTGGTGGCGCTACACTTCCGTTCCATCCCTTCTCGGGCGTGCCCCCAAGGACATCGCGCATGGTGTCGGCGCTAACGTGACTGAGGTCTACTATCATGCCGAGTCTGTTCATTTCTTGTATCAATTCGCGGCCTTCGGCGCTGACGCCACCCCAGTATGGCTTTGAGCGTTGGCTCACGCCATCGATGCTCACGACTGCTGCGTCTGTGTAGCGATTGTGGCAATTCCAGTTGAGGGTGGCGTAGCGGACGCCGAGTTCGTGGTAGAGACGTAGGGTGGCAATTGAGTTGCCGATTTGGTGGAGGCCTTCAATGGCTAGTGGCGAGATGAGCTTGCCTTCTTTCTTCCAGTTGTGCTCTGCTTCAGCGGCATTCTTCGGCAGCGTGAAGTACTTGGGATGCTTGGCTGACAGTCGATTGTATAGATCAATCTGGTCCAGTGTGGCCCGAACGAATGGTGCGTAGTTCTGATCAGAGAAGTCGAAGCCGTCTGCAGGACATGGCAACCAGGCGGACCAGAATGTCCCGCCTATCTTGCCTTCGTCCGCACGAGGCAGATCGAAGTGGCCGGCCAGGCCGCCGTGTTCAAACGGCTTGGTGAAGTTCTTATCGTAGATTTGGTTCCCATACACTGCTCGTAGCAGTATCAGAAGGTCGTTATGGCCATCTATCAATGGGGTCTCGGCCAAAACCTTCTCGGCTCCGGACAGCGACGGCTTCGTCAGGTACTTGTAGAAGTCAGGTACTACGTCCACGCCACCGAGCGTATAGACTGCAATAGCTATTGTCAGAACAAACAAGAGTTGCACAAATGTCAGCCAGTTGCTTTCAGAGTCCGCAATGACCTGCCGGGGGTCTTCATGAGGCGTCGGTCGTGCTGGCCGTTTCTCATTGGCCGGAGGCTTCTTTGATGCCATCGTAGGAAGCTCCGACTCTCTATTGTTTCGTGGTACGTGATACCAATGGCTAGTCAGCATGTCGGGAAGCAAAGTTCCCGGGAGAATTCCACGGGTGAGACGTGTAGAGAACGTTTCAAGAATTGTTGGTAGCAGGCTGGTAGCACGCGAGGGCTTTCCGTGTGAGGTCAAGCTCCGAGCTGAGACTTCCGAGAAGCCGAACACGCGGTATTGACGTGTTTGCAGGCTTTCGTACTTGTAGCAGAACAGACCAGGAACAAGATCATCATCCCTGACGACAACGACGATGGCGATCATATCGGCCTTCACGCTCATTCGCGCCATCTCGCTCTTTCACATCACGGCAGCTTACTTCTTCCTGACCGCACCGAAGATCATCGCAGATCAGAATGTGGTTTTCATGCTGGGCGAATCGATGAGATTGGCAGGTCATGTACGAGGGGCTATGTAACTGATGCTGACCTTTTGCGTAGCCTCACGCTACTTCGCTAGACAAGCCAAACGATGCCTCTGGTTTCATCGGCGTCCTTCTGGCATTTCTTGGCGTTGTTGATCTGACTGCGGCCTCTATGGAGGAAGGCATTGCCCTTCACTACTGGCTGTCTAATGTCCCAGTGCGGCTCTTCTTTCTCTTCGTCCTCACAGCATACTCCTACCTCTTCAAGGAGGGCGGCGCATTCGGTCCGAGATCCAGCTCTTTTGGCAAGGCCTCCATTGGCGAGCCTCTGCAGAACAGTATGGTCTTCGCTTTCGGCTTCGTCGAGATCGCGACTTGGTTCTGGGTATGTATCTGCTCGAGCCACGTGGACTAAAATACTTACTCCCCGCCAGATCTTCACGAGCCTTCGAGAAGAGCGTCGCGAGATAGCGCGCAAGCGGATCGAGAGCCTGAAGGCAGAGGAGGATCGGTTATGAGCGGTAGCATCGTGCTCGCACCTTCACTCCAGGTGGCACCATGCGACAGAGTTGGCATTTGCACTGCGTTGAAATCCCCAGATCAGGGTGGTCTCACAGGGCTTGTGGGAAGGGTCACCCAGCAGGCCTCCCACATAAGACTCTGGAGCCGCGGTCTTCGCGAAATGACGGTATCAAAGCAGGTCATGTTCCTCAAGGAACCCAGGCAGCGATCGAGAGTAGTGGGACATGGTTCACTAATTGCCAGAATATGATCTACGACACGTCAAAATAGATTCACAGGGCGTTCGTAAGGCTGGCGGTCTTGAAAGTGGTGATTTGGAAGACATGGATGAGCTGTCCTTGGTTGGCGCCACAAAGCACAGCTTTGAGAACTTGCTGCAATCCGCTGCCGCACGGCTGGAGGATCTCGACCACCACAGAGCACACTTGCAACCTCAGCCGCAGCACATTTGTGTTGATGCAATTGCTGCAGATGGCCTACTGTACCGGGCACAGCGCAGTGTTTGGGCAGACAGGAAACACACTCACAGCAGCAAGCGGCTCATGATCTTGACAAGGGCCGAAAATAGGAGCGACTAGTCCTAAAAGTCACATCTCTTCGCTTGCGATTCGCTCGCTTGTCTTGCGTGGAGATTTTGTCTTTCCAAAATCTCGCTGCGTCCGTTCTTCGCCAGAACGTCAATGTCGGCAAGGCGATAGATAGTGTTGAACCACCAGCCGCAGTACTTTATGTTTCGCGTATCCTGAGGTGAGGGCTCTTCTTGCATTCATCACAACCACAATTCGTACCGCTTCCTGGCGAGAGCAAGCCTTCGAACGCGCCAGTCGCCTGTAGCAACGTGTCGACTAGTAGCTACGAGGTACCGCGACCGGTCTCTCACACCCTGCGCAAAGCACACGATCACTTCAGTACCATCTCGGAAAGTCAAACCAGGGAACCCTTGGCAGATCGCGGAGAAAATGTATGGCAATCTTTGGTTGAAGCGGGTGCTCCTACCTTTCTGGATTGTGCAGCTCACTGTCGTACTTATTCTGGTTGTCGCATTGAGCTTGAGCCTCGATGTACTGCGCCATCGAGACAACTTCGCAGGCGACGGCCAGTTCGACTATCCCGAGTACGACGAGATTGATAACAATGTGCGGCAGGCTATTCGGTATGTGCATGGACGACAGGAATTGCCGAAGAATTAACAGACGCTAACCAGGTACCCTGTCCAGCATTGCTGCAGGAGTTTGGCTAGCTGTTTGCTGCGTGACCATCATCTTCGACCTTGTGGAGATCGTGTTATACGTGCGCAAGAGGCTCAGCCCCGTCGTCGCTGTGGTGCTGAACAGCATCGCGACTCTCGTATGGACCGTAGCCCTCATGCTATCTCTCATCGGCGCAGGACGGTCCAGAGCTGCCCTGGGGTTCATTTGGGTCATTATCATTCTGTGAGTGTTCGGGTACGATTCCGTGACAGCTCTTTGATTTCGCTAACCCTTGACAGCGCGACATGCTTAGGCAAGCTCATCTACACTTCTGTCATTTTACATAGGTTCCGCAAAAGTCGGAGTGTTACGCATGGTGCTTATACGCCGGCCCGAACCACACCCTTCCGAGCACCACTTCGTCGCCCGAGCACCACTGGTCCATGAAATCTTAATCAAATCCCATCAAATACACCGACATACTAAAAACCTTCGTTGTGAGTGCTTTGGGGTGCACAACGTAGGCTTGCGGCCCGCTCGAACGTCGCTCCTTGCCTCGGAAACATAGCGTTAGGGATTTCGAGGTGCGACTTAAAGTGTTTGGGCCATCCAATTCGTCGGCAATACTATAGGTGTTGCTCGGGGAAGTGTTCAGGTGTCGGCCCAAGCATACACCCTGGCAGGCCCTCCGCCTAATCCGTTCCGGTCAGTACCCGGTGGCAGTGACCAACATTGACCCTTCTCCAGCAGCTCCACATCACCAGCCGGGATCTGGCGCACAGCTCTTACGGAGTGCCTACGTACGAAACGCACGACCAGGCACACAGCTCTATGTGTCAGCTTTAGCGACGCAACTGACGACGTCTTGAAGTCCGAGGATGAGACCCTTTGACTCTCTGCGCCTCGCGCTGTCGAGCGCACCAAACCTGGGGATTAGAAAGTGTACGTCGCGTGGTGTGCACTGCGAAGTGCCATCTTGGAGTGGGCCGCTTTCATGTATCTCTGCGTGCCAGAGCGGTGGACGGTGCGCTTGAGCAGTGGCCTGACGGGTTCGACAGTACAGGGACATGGAAAGTCACGATTATGATAGCCGGATCTCGTTGGGACTTGCCGGCAAGCAGGCACTATCGGCCTGTCGTTCGTAGAGTTTGCACCAACCCACGTCCCTTTCCACATTTCGGCTTCCGATCATTAGCAGCGAGCGAAGGCGAGGGCCGCTCAGCTTGTGAAGGGGAGTGGCGATTTTGACCTGCATCTCTGATATTGATGTTTCACGCACGGCCGAGGTCTTGTTGTCTGCTGCAGCACGACACGGAAAGCAATTCGCCGACTTGTGTTAAAACAGCGGTCGGTCGGTCGCTTGCTCGCGAAACAGTCTATCTGAAGCGCAGGCTCACGTGCGTGCGTTTGGCATTAGCAGCAGCAACTTGGCCGTTCGACGATGGAGTTTATGTCGAGTCAGCGTGACTGGCAACGCAATCTAACGAACGCATGGATCGAATGCGGTTAGGCGTTGTCTCTGACCCAGCCTGGTCTGCACGTGGCAGTCAGTCGTGACGTCCGATGTCCTTTCTTGGCGGCGGCTGTCACCTTCGCTGGGCTTCGCCTTCATTTCCCAACGGCTGCATCGCGAAACCATCGTGCATCGTGAAAAGGCTTCTGCACTTTGGCAAAGCATCGTTATTTCGATGAGGAGGTCACCGTTGCTTCGAAAACCAGCACTCACAACGATGATGCCCAAGAAGCGCGCAGATCATTTCCGCACGTGCACTGCAAGGCGAAGCTGAACATCCATGATGCTTGATCAGAAGTCCAAAGAAATTTCTCGGAATATTAATACACGCAGGTCAAGCAGAGCCCAAGACGTCCACCACGGCTTCATTCCGACATGGTCGATGTGCCATCATCGGTGACTCGCTGCGCCACCAAGCGTGCAAAACAACACGCGGCCACAACCCAGCGAGCGGGCTTTGCAAACCTCGTTGTTTCGAAAGACCCTGCAGCGAAGCAGATATTGCAAAAGCAACTACTGTAACTACTGGGGGACGGCACGCACTGTAGCAAGCTACGGCCCGCCAGAAGCAGGGCGGTCACAACCCTTTCGGCACTTGGGATGCAACCGTTGAAATGTCAAGTGATGTCAGCAACAGCAGCACAGTCGAGCCGATGCTTGTCGAGGTCCTCGAGGAAGCTTCACCACCCTGTTTCGTGACATCCACGAGCGGATGTGCTAGGGAAGACCAGCACCCATGCTGGGTACGGCCAAGCTACCTCTTAGGCTGCTTCTCAAGCTCGCCAATCCGTCCCGTCGGCATGGCTATGCTAAAACTGGGGCACCCTGGTAAGGCACTCGTAGAGGGGAGGGAGGGCTTGGGCAGGCACGGATGGACCGCGTCACAGCCTGCACAGCGAAGATCCTAGCGCGCAGCGAGAAGCCTTGTGTTTCTTCTACGTGGATGGTTCGATCGTAGTACGACCCAAGGCCAAATGGCTACACGCTGGTTGGCGCATCTGTTTTCGCCTCACGTAAGAACGTGCTGAACTGTCCCTCCTCCATCAATCTCTGTACCACATCGATCTGCGAACGCTAGCTCCTCCAGCAGCATCTGCGTTCTCGTTGCATCTGCAGCCACATCTGCCGATTGCACATAATGACCTCTGGGGCGCCGTCTGAACCTACAACTACAGGTTATGCTCCGAATGAGTCAAGAAGGGCTGCAGCTCTGCCATCTCGTGTAGAGGAGCCATTTGCCAGACAGTATGTTGACCTTCTAGGCGTCGCAAAGACGTCCGAACTCACCCACCGGGGCCCAGAGGCTAACGTATCTCAGGCAAAGACTACAAGAAAGAGACCCGTGGGCAGCCTCTCGACCACCGGCTACTCTCAGGTATGCGAACACTTACCCTGGATCTGTACCGACGACTGCTCAGCCATACAAAAGTTTCCCTCCACCACCAGGCCTAGCAGGCGGTACCCGTACCGGCGCGACCTATCCTCCGTTTTCGACGGCACAGACACAGCGCTGGGCGCGGGAAGAATGGTCTAGTCGCCCAGCGGCCTCGTACCAAGACCTCCAGCTCCTCTCAGGCTGGGCAGCATCGCCTATGTCTGCTCAGTTCCAGCAGCCACAGACTCCAATGCCAGGCGCCGATCGAAGCCCAAGATCCGGCTATGCGGCCTTCGGCAGTCCATGGCCAGGCCCACCTCTCCGACGAAGCTCATCAGAAGAAGCCAGGGCTGGCATGGCAGGGTATTTCGGCGATCAAAACTCGAGCACCGCAAGCCTGCAGTCGAAGCAATTCCCCCAGCGACGACCGTCCAACAGAGACGAATTCGACGGACCATCCCAACTCCTTGATAAGCCGGAAGACGGCGGCTTTGAACCAAAAGAAGAAGATTTGCCCCAGCTACCCATAACTTTGTACGCCCAAGAACAAGACGAGATCCTATCGAAAGTAAACGACAGACTCTCCCAGTGCGCCTTCGACTTTGTTGCCAAATACCAGTTTCCTATCCCGATCGAGCCCGATAAGCGACCTGTCCGAGTACCCGGCGACCGAGAGTGGTCCGAGTGGGTGTATCTGCTCAAACGCCTTGCGACTAAACGACGTATCCCAGCGCGAGTTCTTTACAACGGTCAGATCAAACAGCTCATCACGATTTTGGAAAACAGCTTGGAGATGAGACACGCGGCCAAGCATCAGTCTCGGCCACTGAAGGACGACAGAAACATTCTCCAATTGATCAGCTCGGGACTACAGGTCGCCAAAATCCTCAAAGACGCTCCCGCCATGCAATACCTTGACAGTCTATACATCCAGACCGAGCGCCTTATTCAGAGCCGTCGAGCTCCCACAGCGAATGCTTCATACTCAGCGATGTAAGCAATGGGCTTCGGGTCATACCAGTCGCATGACCGGGGAACGCGACGAACTGGCAGCAGATGCTCGTTCGTTGCTGCAGAGCCACTCGTTCTCGTGTGGCTCCATCAACCACAAACGAGCAGCCGCTTTGGCTCTTAGCTGGAGGTGACAACATACGTCGACGCACTGTCGATCACACGGAATGCTTCCGGTTCGATCATAATGTATTTTACCTTACAGTCCACGTATCAACAGCTGGACACTGGACAAACTGGCTAACTTTGGTCTTCATATACTGGCAGAGGCGTTATTTGAGTAAGCGGGTCCGCATTTGCGGACGAAAGAGAGCGAGCGAGGCGTAGCCATACGGTTGCAGAGCGAACTTCATCACATTCCCATTCAACGATGAAGAAAGGCATAGAGTTCTGCAGGGTTTTCAGTGCTTCATCGCACAGACGGGGTTTTGCAGGGCTTTCCGCACTGGTTTCATAGAATTTCTTAAAGGTTGGACGTGCATACTACAACGCTTGATACAGCGCATCATACCTTGGCCTGGTCAGAAGAACAACGAACAATATCGAACGAACAGAGGCATAAGTTGAGTCGACAGCAAATATCGCAAAGAACACGAGGCAGATGGGGCGGCATGGCTTACCGAGAGAGTGGTTACATACCAGCATGTAGTTGGATTTGGGTTTGGTGTAAAAAGCAAGCAATGAGCATCGTTCTATCTTTTGACAGCGCTCTCGGAGCCCATCATCCATGAAAGTCAATTTCATTCGTTTGACGACAATAAAATGTGAGGCTGGACTTTCCAGATTGGCTGTCTTGTTCATCCATGGAGATCCATGACTCTTGCTCACTTTGCCTAGCTTTCCTCCTACAACGCCCGTACCGCGTTGCATATACAATAGATGCGCCCCTGGTCAGTATTGCTGGGCTTTTTTTTGATTAGTTGACCCGACCGAGGGGATCCGCTTTTCTGCAGGCTTTTAGAGAGACAGGAACGGCATGAAGCCAATCGATTATTGCCATTAATCCCGGAACCAACGTGAGCACCATCCAGAAGCATATCAAACAGGTGGAGCTGCCCGCATAAAACTTCTTGGAGAGAGCCCCTTGCTTGCCTACTTCCGTTCGTCCGCTTGCTTCAAGTTGCTGACAGCTGGAATGCAGGGTATATCCCTTTGCCATGCGTGATAACCGCATTGCTTGGAACGCTTATCTGAATACCTATCGTTCATTCGGCTTGCTCAGCCGGCTGAGCCCAGCTCTGGGCGGAAGGTTGAATCCAACCAGGAGCGCTTCCTTCGAAAGTGCTTGACCAGCCGTATAGAATTGGGTCGTGTCGTCGTGCGGCCAGAGCCGCAAGCTGAGCTTGAGAGGGAACCAAACGCAGAAAGACATGACGGGAATTCCCATGTGGACGCTGCAGTTGCAGTACTCGCTGGCGACTGATGAGAAACCACGTTGAGCGCGGGACGGCCGCCGACGGCCATGGTCACCGCTCTACAAACTCCTTTCACCAGATTGCCTTCGTGGGTGGAACGTCCCTCCGAAAGCTTTCTATCAAAAGCATCTCAGAGCCACGAGATTGTAGTCACTGAGCGAGTCATGAGCCAGATTCAGCCATGGTTGTCTATGCATACGAGCTCTCTGGATGTGCGTTAATGGCTATTCATCTCATCGGAGTTCAAATAGGACGGCAGAGAGTTTCGTGCTTCGAGCTATGTGCAACCTATTCCGGAGAAAAAAGACCTAAATCCTTTACTATTTTTTTCGAAGTCCATCATGCAGGCATTATACCGTACGATGCTCCCATACGGACTGTACTTCTCCATCTGTTACTGTCTGCTATGCCCTTGGGTCGCCACCTTTATGCCTGGCCCAAGCTACCTGAGCTCTGATGCAAAACCACCATGTGAATGACCGGGCCACCCAATAAAGCTTCTGTTCCGGCACGGAAGACTGATACTTGTCGTGATAATCTCTGATACTATATTCAGAGTCGCTAAATAATTGTGCAACACAGCATGGCAGCGATGACCGCGTGGGTCTCTTTGGGGCCGACGGCAAGATGCCCGTCGTCGAGTCGCTTGTCGGTCGTGTTGACGTGCTTCGAACGTAGACATTTCCCAACATCCTCAGACATTTCACAACAGTCCTTGGTCCTCTGGACTTGCTCAGACACCGACAACCTTCGGAAGCCAGACGCCATACACCGTTCCAAAGCCGGAGCTTTATCCTTCCACCTCGGTGTCCAAGGGCTGGTGCAGAGTAAAGTGGCGGGCGTGAATAAAAACCCTCCTCTATCCAGCTCGACTGTCACCAAAAAGTCTGTGACAGCATACCCTCAAAACACTTACAGCAGCAGAACAGACCACGTCGAACACAGCAGTGCTTGTTGCGAAGCCTAAAAGTGTTCGTAGCACTCGTTGTCGTGGGTGAGAGCGGGTGCACACTCTGGAGATCCGCCACTTTTCTCTGACCCGAGCCTTGGTCCCAACGCCCCTGCCATATGGTTTCCCTAGGGATACAATACATTCCGAGGACACATGGATGGCACCGTGTGTGTTTCCAGAGCATCGATTGACCTCCAGATCCCACAGATGTCGACGAGGCTGATCGACAAAGATAGGTAGACTGATGAGGAAGCTCTATCTCCGCTGATCTCGAGATGGCGCATGTGTTGCCGATCTTCCTCACGCGGTTCCTGTGCAAGCTGTGCATCCTGGGTTAATAGATATTGAATGTATTGACGGAGAATAGAGTGTCATGTCAGTAGGACTAGTATGCTTTGAGGGAGCTCTAGGCAGCCTCGTTGTGGGCTTGGCGACCTGTGAGAAGCAGGGAAGTTGATGGAGGAGTCGCCAGATATAGGTCGGCGTGCCCAGAGTCATCGGATGTGAGTGCAAGCTTGTGGATGGAGTTACGAAGCTCGGCTGGAAGGCTGAAGGGTCTGAAGGAAGGCTTAGGCTTCGTGTGCTTAGAAGGTGGTAAGACGAGCTTCCCACCAACCTTAGCGTCCTTGTAGTCCGGTGGACTTCCTTCCAGCTGACGCCCCGGGGCTCGAGTCTGCGAGAAGATAGTAGCAGACTTCTTATGCTCGTTGTAGGATGTGATTTGGATCCGAGCGCGAGTAGAATTGCGAGGCTGTGTAGTGGCCATGTTTCGCGCCGGCGTTGTCAGGATGCCTACTTGGATCAACTTAAGCCGGAGACATTAGTGTTAAATTCATGCAGTTGCTGGTAGGACTTTGAGTTGATGTTCTCGAGTAGTTGCAAAAGTCGGAAGCAAGACTGAGGACCATCACATGAAATTGATGCATCTTCATGCTCGGGCTACACTTTAAGTTTAGCGCGAGCGTGGCTGATACACCAGCTGCGGTCTGTCACATCGCCCATCAGTGTCGCATGGAGCAGAGGCAATCAGCTGTGAATTCATGCAGACTTGAAATGTAGATGGATCTCATGTCGTTCTGCAGCCACCTGCACAAAATCAGAGTGCCACTCCAAGTACAACGCCGCGCACGCCTTCATACTCAAATGGAATTGGTGTTGTCTTCTGTAATCTCTGTCAGGTAAGGCTCGACAGTTCCCTGCCTACCACCCTCCCCATCTAATGGCTGCTTCCATGCTACTGGATCACTGCTATGATGCTCAATGCGATTATGTGCGACCCCATCTCTCGTACACATCCAGCGCTTGCATGATATGCTCCGCTAACGGCGATCCAACTCCGCGCGAGACAATCTTTTCCCCTTGGTCATCGTCCAGCTCTGGGGCTGAGAATTCCTCCTTGTTGACATGGTCAAGGTAGAGCTCCACCTCCCCTTTCGCAGAGTCAACCAGGCTCGTGATGCAAGCATTCCCTCCTGGCTGCCACCGTGGACCACGAGCTATGACCTTGATTCTGGTGATGCGCTGTACGTCCGTGACAGTGAAGTCACGGACTCTTGCCCTGTCCTATGCGGTAACGGTGTAGTTGTGTAAGTCGATGATGAAGGAGGTGTCGCTCCAGTAGCCGTGAATAGTCTGAGCGGACATGGGGGATGCTTCATTGTATAGCTGGCGATTGGTAAGAAGAAGAGACTTGAGGGGTGGCGTGGCATGGCAGAGGTCGACCGGGGCGTCGTTGAGGGTTATGGCGGTCGACTCGTAGATTGAGATGCCAAGTCCAGCAGGCAAGTCGAGAAAGCCTGTCTGCTTGTCGTGCTGTTTGGTGGTGTCGGTAGACATGATTGGCCTGGCGTCGCTTCTGAAATTTCTTGGTTGTGCAGATTTCTGTGGTGATAGGGGTGACTCTGGCGTAGCTGATGTTGAAGCCTGTTGTTGGATGTCCTGCTGGTGAGGGCACGCTTCTTCGGGAAAGGCAGGACTAGGTCGAAAAGGTATTACAAGCGTCATGTGTCTTCGAGTCCAGTGAAAAAAGTGTCCTAATTGAATGGATATGGTGTATCAAGCGCAGTATAGGCCATTCAATCTTCCACACCAGAGCCATGTTACGATCCGTCTGCCATTCATGTACCCCGCGTACAATATCAAGCTTTGTCCAATGCCAGAATAGCGCGAATTTGATCGATTAGAGGCAATGTTCGAAAGTCGCGAGCGGTACACTGCTCCTGGGCCGAAGCCTCTCTTCGTCAGTGCTTGATCTTAACGTTCCAGGAGTGTTCCGAAGGCACAATCCATCTCTCTTGGACGTCGGTGTCGTAGGTGAAGTTCATAGTTGTGACTGTCCGTTTCCAAACACCAGACGCATCGACGAGTTCGATCGTGCTTTTCCTCATAGTTCCTCCATGATGGTGCGTTTTACGACCGAGGACCCTCAGTTGACGAATGTGCTGCAGGTCTTCATACTCGAACTTTTCGATCCGACTGAGCCCCTCTAGCGTGACAGGACTGAAGCGGTTGTTGACAATGAAAGATGTGTTAAGCCAGTAAGACTTGTATGCTTCACGGTAGATCTTTACAGTCTCGTTATACAGTTGGTGGGAAGCGAGCAAGAGTGCGTTCGACGGTGGAGTGGCGTCGAGCAGGTTTGCAGGCTTTGCGTTGCTGTCGGTTTCGAGGACGAGCTCGTAGATCTCATTGCGCAGCTCTGCATGGAGCGACAAGAGACCTTTCTGGACCGCGATAGTGGTGCGGATTGTGGTGTCGAGGTGAGAGGGCTTCGAGCGTTGTCGACCAAGCAAAGGAGCACACAAACACACACACACACACACACTCTCTCTCTCTCTCTCTCTCTCTCTCTCTCTCTCTCTCTCGGTCTCGGGGCCGTTGATAACATTTACATAACTCGATAGCACGGACCATTAGAAGGTGAAGGATTCACTCCGGAAGAAGTGTGTCGGTCCGAAAGCTGTGGCGGTGTATCCACCATATTCAGACGCCTAGTACCTCGAGATGCTGAGACTATACATAGCGAGCAGGTCTCCGTCAACCTGATCGAACCCGAGACTCGCTACCAGTGCTATATATAGGACATGCTGAGGATCGCGCGAAGTTGCTGGGCGAATGATGGAGCGAATTCCGTGATCTCGACAGAGATCGCTGCGGCATCGTCTCCATGGCAATATATGACCTCGCAAGAAAGGCTTTCGTCCCACTTTCTCCTGCAACCATGTGTCCGGCTTGATGCAAGGCAGTGCTTGGTGGTGCCAGTGACCTTGCTTGGATATCTTGTCTCTAGAGCCCGCCTGCGTCGATTATCCTTATGGTGCTGGTCCCAGAGATCGGACTCGTGCGCCTGAGCTCAGAGTGCTTGATAAGGCCCAGACTTCTCGTTATGATCCGAGAGATACTCTCGCGGGCCGTCTGTCGCGAAATGTCAGGTAGCCCATTCAGGATGAACGTGTCGGACGTCCAGTACAGGACATCTGCCTCTACAAGCTGCAGACCTCAATCTCTTTGTGAGTCTCGCAAGCGAATTGTATCTCATTGATGATGTTGCGTAGCTCCGCGGGAAGTCTGAAAAGGCATGGTACTACCATGGTGAGAGTCGAGGGGAACCAAGGTAACACATCAACAACTGCCGGTGTACAGGTGAAGTGCACGGAAGTTTCTGAGTGCATGTGAGCACCGCAAACATTCGACGAAGCATCAGTGAGCCATACCGTACTTACTATTGTACTGTGACAAATGCAGGAGCCTTGTTTTGACAGACTATCGAAGCACTTGCAACATGCCTGGGTCATATCACACGGGAGGAATATCTTTCCTGCGTGCCATGAAGGGCTGTCGCGGGTTCTCCATGGTAAGGATGTTGCTTGTTGTCTCTTGTGCACCAAGCCCCTTACTTCCGCAGAAATGGCTAGTTCGTTATGCGGGCCTGGTCGTCTCACCCATTCCTTTGAATCGTGTCCTTCATCCCCATTGTTCGACCACCAACCGACCTAACCGATATACGGGGACTCGTGGTAGCCCCCCACCCCCCCCCCACACCGAGGGGACTCCATCCCTGGGTACTCCCTCTCTGGGTACTCTTGGAGTTGCCATGATATATTCCTCAATCACTCATGCGATAGATCTCCCACCGGAGCCGCAGAAAGTCCCAGCTGATCTTCAACGCCACGAATGGCAAAGACACCGTTTGCAAAATTGCTCGAAGCGACCCGCAGCCAAGATGGTCGAACATCAGCCAGCTGACTATGGTATCGATGCGGTGCAAGAATCGCTTCATTGGGATGTCGCGTGCATCAGAGCCAAGCCCTTCTATGCAGCTGCTGAAAGTCGTCTCTTTCTGTGTCGCGGCGTGCCGGAAGAGCATGGTCCTTCGGCCTCGGGCATCTCTTGACGTCCTCCAGAGCGGCTCGATATCCCTGAAAGGGGATTTGGCTGTTGTTGCTGTCTCGGCATTCTGGGACTTCTCTGGACTGGTTGGCATTGTTGGGTGAAGGCTGGCTGTATTCTTTGCGCTTCAGAAAGTCATGTACGTAGAGAGATGGCCGATCATATATCATAGACACATTGACATTGAAGCAAAGCCTAGTGGACCAGAAGGATTGCGCAGCATCCTTCCGATCTTTGCCCGGGACAGCCTCAATTCCTACGGCAGTGCGTTGTTTGCACGGACACAAAGAGCGCAGATCTGACCACCAGTGGCCCTACATTTCGATACTGACTAAGTACAGACCTTCGAACGATGCAGAGTTTTCCGAACAGCCAAAAGCCTCATTCGCCTACTGATGTCTCCACTCCCCAATACTTCAGCACTTTTGTCCACAAGTTCGAACGGTTCTTTGTGAAGCTGACTATGGACAGGGGTATGCACTGCCGTAGGTTGCTTGACAGGCAGCCTTGCATGCGAACCTGGCGTACTTTAGCGAACTGCATCTTGACAGATTAAATCAACACGTACGAAGCCATGTTCAGAGCAATGCTCACGCGATTGTCGGGACAGCGGTTGCTCGAGATAGCCAGTGCAGTACAGCCCGCGCAGCATGCACCGAAGTCACGCTTCTCCAGAGTATGCTCCTCGATACCCTGCTCAACGTCCAGGACGGACGCATCATTCGCGAGGCTGGTAGAAATTTCGTTGGTGTCAAGCTCGTCGAGCACGTTGTATGCGACCTCTGGCATTGGTGGGTACGAGCGGCGGACTTGACCCTTCCCGAGGCAGATGCCAACTGGGCAGCAGCCCTGGTCCAGGACGAATCGATGGCAACGCTCCTGGCAGCCCTGCTTAACGGCTTGCTCGACCTTCTCGTCTTGCAGACATATCTGGGTGCAGCTATTGTAGACATCGTCGTGGTCGAAACCGGCGCAGTCAGCGCAGCCTTGAAAGCCTGTGACGGCAAAGGCGGTGGAGGCCAGTGCGGAGAGAGCGAAGGTGAGGCTGAACTTCATCTGCAGTCATTCCGTAAGTCACGATGGTCATTGCTCTCTTTCGAAGAAAAATTACTTTCGTGCGTCTTGAGAGATGATCCCAACTTAGTAGGCTGATGCTGTAGCGATTGAGGAGAGTGGTAATGTGCTACCGTTGCAGCCGTCGAGCATGCCTTCTTTATAGCATCGTTGGCTACTACCGCCGCCAACTCTGCGCTGCTGGACACTGTCCTCCATGTCACTGGGTCACTAGGGCTACATCGTGTCCTATTCTCAGCCAACATCCTTCGCCTCTGCAGTCGTCGAGCTTTGAGGGTCTGCTTGAACCAAAGAAGGATCGACCGGTGTAAAGCGCTATGCGATGCAAAATCACCGGGTCCGAGCTTCTTTCCATGCCCTCATACCACAGCCATAAACAGGAGTATGGACAGCGTGTTGGTGCTCGATGTATGGCGAGCTCCACCGAAGACAACCCGCAAGAATGGATGGCTGTGTCAGCGGGAGATGGTCGGATGATCTCCCTTTAGCACAAAACTAAGCGAAGGATTGATCACCGCAAGGAACCTTCCTCGAAGCTATTCCATCGACTTACGATCGTGTCAAAGAAGAAGCATAGGGCAGAGCAGACCCTCAAACCCTCACAACGTCGTGGAGAACGCCAGTTGAAGCTCGGACGATCGGATGGTAATCCTTATGGGTCTCGACATGGACATGATCCTATGTTGGCTTGTCCCACGTGAAGGATGTACGAGCTGCCATATGGCCGTTCAGCTGCTTGAATCATTGGCAGCTGAAGCTGCGACAAGCCAACAGGATTGTTGGGCAAAGGACAGCCGGCGTTTGCGCGAGAGCTGCGAATCCGCATATAAACCTGATTGCAATGCGCTCTTGTCCCTCACCATCGAATCGTTAATCAAACACATCTATACCCACCACAAACAAGGAAAAGTCCAATATCATACACAAAGCCCAAAGACATCATTATGGCATTCACCAAGGCGCTCCTGATCTCTGCCCTTGTGGCTGCCACCCAGGCCGCCGAATGCGTCACCAACAAACACGGAACATACACCTACACCGTAAATCTCCCTCATCGTCTCCATCCTTCCCTCTGCCTTCTTCCCCTCTTTCCACGTTTCTCTGACACCCCTCCAGATCACCGCTCCTCAACCCATCCCCGACATCTCCGGCGTCTGCGGCGGTCTCTGGGACAACCTCGGTGGCTGGAGCCAATGTTCCGCCTCAGAGAGTAGCTGTGGTGTCGTCGGACAGTACAATGATTTGCAGTGGAAATTTACGGTGCCGAGTATCTGCAACCATGGTATGGTGGAGAGTGCATGGTGGGAGGCTACGAAAAATGCGTATGGGGATTTGCAGTGTGATTAGAGGCAGGAAAGGATGGCTGTGGTAAGGGGCGAAGGTTAAGGTGTTAGGTATGAGGGACTACGGATGGTGGTTTCAGGGTACCTGATTTAGCCTAAGGTTCCCTGAATGCTCTATCGTGCAGAGATGAACCTCTGTTGAAGTCATGTACTGGATGCCTGTTCGAACCCGGCCCCTGAACGATATTTTGAGTACCGACGAATTCTGAAAGGCGTTCAATGCTCCCCTAGCTTGTCTTACGATGTGCTCCACTAAGCCATCGACTTATGGTAGCAGTCCCTTGTGCGCGGCCTCATATGAATTCAACCCAGTTCTTGCTCCTGCTCGGGAGTCCACGAAATTGTTCCATCATCGCCACGAGAGGGAAATCAGGGTTGCTTAACAACGAGCGCCCAGTTTGAGCCTTGGCGTCGTCGTCAAATCCATCCACCGCTCTTCACCACATTTCACCTTCTCCAAGGGCGACGCCATTCGGGGTCATCCGATCAGCAATCTCGTGACGTGCTCTGTATCCGGAAACGCAATTCATCTGGCGCTTCCACGTCCCACGAGAGTCGAGGAGGGTCAACTTGGCGACGCAAAGGCCGAGCCCAACTGTCTTGCTGGTGGTAACGGTGAGGTTGCTGATGTGCTGGTAATGTTCAGGCCTGAAGCTGCAGAGCTAGCGCTGGGTGTTTTCGATCGTCTCCACGCTGTTCAACTAAAGTTTGAAGACTCCCTCGGACCAGTACCTCTGATGGACGGTCTGGTAGATCTGCAGCACCTCTCCGTATACATGGCGGCATGCTAGGCGAAGTGCCTTAGAAGGTGAATCGGCTTGACAGAGATGGGTAGACTGCATGTGCTCGAAGGTGAAGGCTAGCTCGTAGATCTCGTTGCGTAGCTCGCCTGGGAGCGCCAGCAATCTAGCAAGTCGGAAGTTAGCCATGTGATAGTCACGTGAGTCTTGGAACAGCTCTTGTCATACCTGAATGTGGCCATGCTGGATATCGATATGCAGTGAGTCCAGATGATCGCGTTCACGTTAAGTTTGCAAGTTGCCAGAGCAAGTGTGCTATGAGGATTGGTCGGTGAGTTGATGAAAAGTCTCATGCCGAGTCAAGTGAGAAAGGACCAATCTATTTGAGAATTCGCTGAAAGCAGATAGTGTCGAAGCTCAAGCCGAAGCATGTGGGAATGCCATTGCGTTTGCTAGTAGTGAACGCCAAACGAATCTTGGCCCTTGAGTCGGTCGACTTTGGAACTATTCGTCGATGCAGTCCCACTCCACGAATTGACAGTGTGCTTTCCAATCAGGACGTATTCCGCCTTGGTAATCAGTGACTTGTCCATCCACAAGTGTTACAGACATTGTGCTAAACTTTTGCATCATGCAATTGTGGGTACTGCCGCAGGTCTCGCTGTCCAGCTCACTCTTTAGCTCTAACATTCCCGTAGTATCTTATCTGCGATGCCCAAGGCGCGGTGCATTGCTGCGATACCGGCATCAGCTGACCGCTTTCCTTGATCACGTTGAATGAGCCGTATTTTGAACGATGGACGTAGATGTGACTACTGCCTGGAGGTCTCCTTCGAGTGATGAGCTTCCACAGACCTCGTGCATCGACCATGGAGATCGTATAGTGATCTTCGACAAGAGTATTGCCACAAAAGAGTGTGAGCTTCAAGTTCGTGATTTGCCGAAAATCAGCTTCTTGCAGCTTCGAATTATGCCGCCTCAGACGCTCCACATCATCGAGTGTCCTTGCCGCCAAGTGGTTGACGTGGTCGATCCTGCATTGACCCGCGGGTAGGAAGAGGTGGAACGCTCCGTCGTAGCTGTTTGCATACCAGCAAGAGCAAAGGCGAAGGTGGCTTGACCACAAAAACGTCGATTCCTTGCTGGATCGCGCACAATGGTGAGTTGTAAAGGCCGTTGCGTATATATGTCCATTCGTAACTCTGCCGAAAGGCCAATGAGCCTGATATAGCAATGGTGAGAATAGTGTGGTGGATCAAAGGCTGTTTGTTGTGTGTCCCGGCGGCAAAGATACTGCGGTAATTGGACCTCGGGAAAGGAATCTTGCGCCCATGTGGACCAGGTTAATGGAGGACAAAGCAACAAAAGCTACAAGCGCGTCGCATTCCGAGGGCACGGTGTTGTGCTGACACCCAGAAGTAACCATGTCAGGCGCAGTCCAGCGGCAGGTACCAATATGGTTGGCACGACTTATCACTCTCCAGTCTTTCTGTCCGCAAAATCCATGTAGCAAGACTGAAAATCCCATACATTACGACGAACCTGCTGTGCAACAGGACTCGGCGGGTGCTCCAGGCATTCCGTTAAAGCTTCACCCTTAGTGTATCCCATTCTGTGTATGGTAAGTTGATAGCTCTCCAGTGACCCATCCTTGTATCACGAACAATACTCTCTGACCTGCCGAAGACTAGATTCCTCCGTCATTGTAAGCGCCCATAAGCCTCTTGTATCTACCATAGAGATGCTGACACTGCAATCGTTGCCGAGGGAATTCCCGAGACACATAAGTGCAAGATTAAAGTTGCTAACGGGACGAAGCTCGGCCTCTATGAGGAGGAAAAAGAATTCAACGACATCTGCCAGCTTAGCCAAGTCCCATGTCGTCAATTGGAACCTCAGACTGCTCCAGTATGCTTTGTGCGCTTGTCGCTGGATCTCGTAGGCTTCAGTTTGTATCTGTCTGCAGTTCAGAAGCAGTGAATACGATGCTGGCGTCGAGCAGCGCAGGCCGACGCGCTGGTCGGGATCTTGCTTCTCGTACGTGAAGGCGAGGTCATATTCTTCGGCGCGAAGCTCGGCGGACAAGGCCAGAAGTTTTGACGTAGTCATGTCGAAAGACTTCGAAGCACCCCAGTAACTTCGTGGTCGGCACTTGATGATATTGACGACGAACTTTGTGTGTTATTGAACGCTTCAGGTAGGCGTCAATCCGTATTACGATTTTACGCACCAACCAGAAACACTGCGCCAATGGCGATATTCATAGTATCACGAGCTTGACCTGCATTCACGTCGTTCACCCGGGTGTCTCCCAAAGGCCAACGCGCGAGAGGTCAAGCTCGGTGGTGTCGGTCATCTTTGGTGAAGGACACGTAGACCCGCAGAGATTTCACAAGGTTGATATTTTCGAGCATTCCACCGCAGTTTGCGGCGCGTAGCGCATACAGTACACTGCACACAGTAAACACACATGAGAATCACACATTGACATTCGGGTTGTACTCCCTTCTCGGACACCTCAAGCCCATCCCACAATGAAGTGGCCCAGCAAGACGCTTCCTATATCCAGGAGAATCGCTCTACAGCGCCACACCCCCGAAGAAGAGGCTGGCAACATACACCTTGAATGCTCGGCCGTCACTGAAGCGGCCTTACTGAGCAGCGATGCATGTCGTGGCTGGCGCTGATCTTTTTGATGAAGAAGGAAGAAAAGCATTCGGAAAGAGAAGTGTGGTGATATACCAGCTTTCGGAAGCGCTAGCGGGCCGGTGCCGGGGAGCATCACGTGGACTAGTCAATGGCAGGCAGCAAGTCCTTTGTGAAACGCGTCTAAAACAAGACGCTATGCTCAGACTGAGGCAATTCTATACCAGACACAAAGGACTGCGTGCTCGCCTCTGAGACATGAGCAGCATGTTGTCCTCAGCGCGGGCGCGTTTTCACACAAACACAGAACACCAGGAACATCCGGACGCAAGAACGTCCTGAAGGTCAAGCATCAAATCACACATCCCACCTCTCCTACTGTACTATTAAGCCCCCCTCCCCCATCTCTCTCTGCGGTTTTCGTGCGTTGTAAGAGCAGCGAAGCTTCGCTATTCCCACGTTACCCTCCCCTCGGATCTCTATAATCGAAGGCACATTCCTTTGCGGAAGCAGGTTCTTCCCCTGTCACCATGCCCTTAGCGAGGCTCACTGCTGTTCTCCGGACCTGCATTCTGCTGGCACTTCCGAACTATCTACATCATGCCTTGGCAGAAGATGTTTCGGCAACAACAACGATCCAGACGACCTTGACGTCAACGACGACGCTGGCGACTTCGACTATAACTATTACAATCACGCTGAGCGGGAACTCAGTTGCGTATACGACGAGCACGAGTACAACTACTTCACCAGGAACCATGACTTCGACAAATAAAGCAGCAGCAGCATCTGCAACGCCAGGATCTCTTGAAGCCGTAGTCCTGAACAGCACGAACTACTACCGTGAAAAGTACAGCGCAGAGCCATTAGCCTGGAACGATACCATGGCAGACTACGCCAAGAACTACGCCCAGAACTGCATCTGGAAACACTCCGTTCGTCTCTCCTCCCCAAACCTCCCCCTCATCCACACTAACACCCTCACAGGGCGGCCCCACCGGCGAAAACCTCGCAGCATCATTTGAAAACTCCACCCTCGCAATTGACGCTTGGGCCAACGAAGAAAGTAAATACAACTGGAAGAAAGCCAAGTTCTCACACTCCACTGGACATTTCACGCAGCTGGTCTGGAAGAATACGACGTCTGTGGGATGTGGGTTGGTGGCTTGTAGTAATGATGCGGAGGATGGTGTGAAGGGCGATTATTTGGTGTGCGAATATTGGCCGCCGGGAAATTACAAGGGTGATTTCAAGAATAATGTTGTGAAGGCTGGGGATGATGGGGATGGGTCGCCGAGTTTGGGAGCTGCGAGTGGAAGAGCGTCCGGGTTGAGGCGGGCGATTGTGGCATTGGTTGCTGCGGGTTTGGTGGTTGCGGGTTTTTCATGATGCTGGATAATTGGGCCTTTGGCGGCAGTGCTGGTCGCTGTCTTTCCTATGGTGGCGGTTCTTTTTCTGACGAGGGCACGATTGATACCCCAGCTGTTTCTCACTTCTTGGAGACAGCTCTGAATATAGAAGACAGAGATGCAATAACAGCACATATCCCACAATGTAACGCCAGATGATACGCTGTACAGAGCACACACGGAGTATGGAAAGCATCCTGCTCTCCTCTAGCAGTACGTTGTAGGTTTTAGGTATTCCCAATCACCTCTTTCCCCCTCCTCTTGCCAAGCTCCATATCATCCTCCACCTCACCTAGTAGCCTTGTCAACCTGACCCTTCACCTCCTTCACCACCCCTTGCGCCTTATCCTGCGCTCGTTCCGCCAAATCCTGCACCTGCCCGGAAACGCCCTCAGCCTTCTCCTCAACCTTTGCCAGCCCCTCCTTCGCCCTCGTCTCCAGCGACTTCTCGCGTCCGCCCATATACCACCAATTGATAAACCTGTACGCCTGTGTTGACTGCGCTGTGAAGTTCACCAAGTGGCATCCGAATAGCAGGTAGTTCTTGGGTGTCACGGCCATGGAGTACCGCATGAAGACTCCCGAGTAGCCGCAGAGCGCGGCGGTCATGCGGCCGGAGATGATTTCGGGGTCTTTTTGTGTGTCCATTACGGCGGCTATGGGGATGCCGAAGTTGGAGGCTGGGCCCCAGAAGTGGGTGCTGCAAAAGTAGTCGGTCACCTAGAGGGCCACAGGTGGGTTAGTGAGGTAGTGGGCTTTGCGGGTGGGGGGCGCGGCGTACGGGGTTTGAGCGGATTTTCGCATTTATGGCTTTGATTGCTGCGGCCATGGTGGATGGTCGTGCTCGGCGAGCAAGTGTGGTGTAGGAGAGGTGGTAGTGTGGTTGTGCTGTTGAGCTGTTGCGATTGTGAGAGCTGTGAGTGAGAGCTCACAAGCTTCGGAGCGGAGTTTGTCGGCGGAACGGCTGCTGTTGCCGATCTTCGTCTTGGCGTTTACAACAACGCGACACCGCTCTCGTGCCTTTCTTTCACACCATCACTCACATTGGCCGTCTTTGGGCAGCATCCTGCTCATGCTGATGGACATCATGTGAATTCAACTCCTTCCTCAATCTTGAATACCCTGGCCACGAGGCAAAAGATTGGTCTCCGCTTCTGCGAAGACTGAACCGCCTACTGGCAGCAGTAAGGCTACATGCATTGGCCTAGTATATGGACGCGGTATCGTGGTGATCGTTGAACTTGTCGACGAACCTATGAGACCAACTGATGCTTACGATCGGAAACAGTGTCGATATTATGCTGGGTTCAGTCTTGTCGTCCAAGAAATGGTTTGAGGCATCCGGCAGGTGATCCACAAAGGATACATCTCTTCTCGGTCTCGCTGAGTGCTCTCACTCTTTCCTCGAGCGCTTGATAGTATGTCAGCCAGTTTGACGCCGACCATGGGGTCATATCGCTCATAGGCCACTGAACAGTCATGCAACGTACCGACAATACGCCAAACAAGCAGATGTTGTGAAAGACGGAAGCAAACCTGGAGCGCCATAAAAAACCACTGCGTCACCTAAAGAATAGTACTCGCGTGACAGATTCTATGGCTGTGTACACAATATCCTCGTATCTCGAGCTTGGCTGCCCATATTCACTGCCGAAGAGCACTAGCGGCGACGTCGTTCGCCTGGCGGACGCGGCTGTTACGCGCAACGGCTAGACACGGACTGTCAATTCCATTCACCAACGGATTTCTCGCTGCAAGCGGGAGCTTAGCCCGCCTTGAAATACTTCGCCACCCTCTTTTCTTTCTCTTCAACACACCATCAACCGACTGAACCACGCAAAGGCTGACCGCCACACTAGCCATAACGCTACCGCAGCAACACCGTGACACTGTATGAGCGATCGACCCACGCGACGCCATCATGTACCAGACGCAATGCCGTCTATCGTGTTCGACTCGGACCGCGAGCCGGATCCGATAGAGAATTTTCCTCTCCAATTTGAGCGCGGCGACCTAAAGGTGGCACTCGAGCTTCACCCCAGAACCGACTTCCTGTTGCGCAGCGACCTGCTGGTCGAGTTGTCGGGGTATTTCAATGGCAGCAAGGCCAACTGGACTCACAACGCCAAGGTCATCCAGCGCCCTGCTACCGCGGCAGAGCTGAAAGAGAAGCCCACCGAGATGACTAAAGACAAGAAAATTCACACGTACTATCTCGTTACGACTCAGAAGAGCGTACTCATGCTCGATTCGACCGTAAGTTTTGCACGCCTTCAGCGCCGCGCGTGTTCCTTTCCTAATACATGACGCAGCCACTAGCACGCAGAGATTTCAACGATGAAGAGTGGCACCACCACAATGTTCATCACTTCTATGTCTCCGAGTTGGCAAACGGCTTTATGCCTCGGGAGGGCGACCCTCTGTCGGTGAAGGTGGGTGCTGGTGGAGGTCTCTCCAGAGCGAGGCTCGAACATGCCCTCCTGTTCGGCCTACTCTTCCAACGCGACCAGCAGATATCTCTCATCGAGCTCGATTACACAGGATTGGCCAACTTAGTTGCTCTGGCAGAGGTTTACGACGTCATTTGTTACGTGGCACCCGGCACCAGGGAGCACCTACTCCGGCGCGAGGACCTCTGGCAGGATGTTTGAGACGAGTACAAGTTCCATCTAGCACTTTCAATCAAGCTTCGATGTGAGAGCGTGTTCCACGACGCCCTGCGTCATCTCATATGAAGTGGCGGCGAGCTCTCTTTCCTAGTCGACGATTTGGACTTGGATCCCGTGGTCGCGTTTAGGATCGCCATGAAGCGTAAGCAGCTCAAGTCTCAAGAAGGCTGAGGATAAACTCAGCCGAGACCTGCAAGCACTTATGCTTGCGACCTACATTTCCCACGCGCCCAAGAACGATTATCCAGACCGGGCGAGAACAATCCACGCTTCTAGCAGAATGGAAGAGGAGGACCGTGGCTGCACACAAACAGTACGCCCGCTCTGTCGTTCTCGAGACCTTCACGCACCACCTCTCCGGCCAGACGCACTGGTCTCACGTTCGAGAGTACAGGAACTATCCGAATGGTGTGTACAGCAAGAGCTCCTTGCGGAACTTTTGCAACGCCGTCAACCAAGCCTGCTAGACAGATACCATTATCGAACTCTTTGCTCCAGAGTCGATTCACGGCATTGAGACAACGGAACAAGAATATGAGGAGGGCAAAAAGCCGTATCTCGTTCTAGCTGTCGTGGAGGAGATCAAGAAGGTCGTTACTCAGATGGCCAACGCTGCTCTGCCGTACATTGCACCACCTGACTTTCGTCCAATCGAGGTGTGTTCTGGTGTCGAAGAGGATGTGAAGGAGCCCAAAGGATACGAGCATGTCGCATTTGCGAATGCGCCCGCACGAGGTCGCGGTCGAGACGGCGCTCGTGCACGACGAAGCCGTGCGCACCCTGAGCCCTGGCGTGGAGGTGAACGTCACCATGTGAAGAGCCTCAAGCGGCACTTTGAGCGCGTGGGTATGACGGCAAACGACGATTCGGAGTGCCACTACTTTACGTGCATCGACTTCGGTGACGAGGAATTTCACCCGTGGGAGGGAGACTTCGAGGGCTACACGCTCGGGGGTCTGGAGCCAGTTTCAGATGAGTGGAGGGAGAACATTGGGCTGGACGTTGACGATCTCGCTTAGGGAACGCAGACATTGACAAGGCATATGACGGCGTAAGACGGAGTATCAATGGGACATAGGCATGGTTTGCAAAAGAAGGCACGAAAGAAGGCACGAGAACAGTCGCATGCATGAATTGGGAAATACCCTTACACGCAAGACGAAGGATACACCTCCACATCCTCCGGCTCCTCCCAATCATCCGAAAAGACATAACTCTCAAAGCACGTCCCAACAGCACCCACGGTATCAAAGAACATAAACTCACACGTCCCCTTCCTCCCCTCCCAAAGTCCAGACTGCACAAGCGGGAACCCTCTCTTCTCGAACTCCTCCCTCCTCCTCAACGCCTCTCCACGCGCTGTCTCACCGATCAAAGGCCACGCAGGCTTCCCATGGGCACAGTCGAAAGCGACATGCTGAATCCCACCTTTCCCACCAGTGCTGTCGAGGAACTCTCGCATGATGGTTGCGCCGCTGATGGGCTGCATCACTTCCCAGATGATGCTCCCTTGCTCGGCGAAAGCGACGTCGATGGAGAAGGAGGTGGGTTGGCAGCGGAAAGTTTGCTCTGACACGTTCTCTGGGCGGAATTTGAAGATTTTGAAGGGACCTATGCCGAGAACCAGGAGGCCGTCCAGCGTTGATTTGAGGTTCGGCGTGACGATACAGATCTCAACGACTTGGCCTAGGAAGGGTGTGCTAAGGGTTGCAGGTTCTTCAGGTTGAGGTGCTGGATTATGGTGTTGTTGGGAGGCCATGGTGTTAGAGGTTGTGAGGATGCTTGGAGCAACAGCGATGTTTATGGTTCCTTCGCTGAGGCTGTAGCAGATATCTATCGCGCTCGATCGCGGTGGCATGGGGACTTTCGCTGCATGAACGTCATGGTCGTCGCGGTCGTCACTGCGCATACAGCTTTCGTAAGCACAATGCACCAGCCGGGCGTCATTCTTTCAGCTGCCAAGCCCCGATCGTCGCAGTCTTGACACAAACTTCTCATCCTCTAACTCAGCCTTGTCAAGACCAAAGCATTCGAGATATACTGGACCCATGTCATGTGGACCACATGTTCGAAAGGCGCCGTTGGATTCACGCCAATCGTTGAAATCCTCAAATTCAGCATAAAGTGTCAGCTCGATTGGGATGGCGTTGCCATGGGGTCCTTCCACGACTGCTGCTTCTTTCCCCCTTAAGTAAGGAGCACCGATGTATCAAGCATCGATTGCCCGGTCAGTGCGGTTCGTGCAATCGGGTTCTTTTCGACGTTGTGCAAGCAGATTAGGACATTCATCTTGTACCATAGATTTCGGTGTTTTGTCAGTTCATGTAAAATGGTAGGCAACTTCTTTGTCGCAGTCTGGCTGGACAGTCCGGCAGAGGTACCCCTGTTTTTCTGCTTATGATTTGCCATGATCGGGTGGGGTTGTTGCTCTGCTACAGATACGCTGGACGTGGTGAGAGTTCTAAGGCTTTTGACCAATCGTTGATGAAATTTGCGCTCCATTCAATGTTGTGATCAGAATCCGGTGCCTGAGGCTTTGATCGCGCTTTCTGTGATTCCGAAATCTTGGTCGAGAGAAGCTCAAAATAGCAATATAGTATCCAAAGCTCCATAGGCCCTTTCCCCTGTGCGCATGCGAGCAGTACTGCTGAATCGCAGGACCCACTTTGGCACTTTCATCTCTTTCCACGCAGCACCATAGCTTTTCTCGTCAGCATCTTACACTCTCTGTCACCAGTTATCATGCGAGCTTATGGTGGCCACGAGTCCAGAGTTGCACCATTCGCAAGGCTGATAATCAGTGGAGAGCCCTGTCTGAGCTGACTCTGGCATACCGAGCTTCGATATGCCTCGTATCTCATTCGTCCACTGATGCTCAAGCATCCACTCTGCCACTGTGCTGGAAGACTAGAGCAATATAAGCTTCTGCACGCAATGAGGCAATGCAGAGCGCGGACCATCACCTAATATATATAAGACTTCGCTTCTCCCTCTGTCTCTTCTCTCCTTCTTTCTTCACCATCCACCACCGCCAACACCGACCAGGCGCCGTCGCGCTACGCCTTTCAGTAAGTCTTCCTTCCCCTTCATCCTGGCTGACCTTCGCTTCTTTTCAGTTCCTTGATCGCCTTAATGGCACTCAAAGGAGAGGTCGTCCAACGGTAGGACGCATGAGGGGCCCAAAGCTGTCTCATTCATTTGACATGCTGAGGGTGGCAAGTCGTTATGCCAGTACCATTCAACTCATGAAATGGAGGTTCAAATCCTCCCTTCTCTACTCCGCCTTCATGGCAAGACACTTTTTTCGGAGAGGTCGTCTAACGGCAAGATACTGAGGGGCCCAAAGCTGTCTCATTCTTTTGACATGCTGAGGGTGGCAACCGTCCGCCAGTACCATTCAACTCAGAGATGGAGGTTCAATTCCTTCCCACTCCACATATCTTTTTCATCAGTTCGTTGGCTCCGGCTGGCGTCTGGAGAAGAAGCTGTCCATTGTTGGTGTCCTTGACAGTGCTCGTGTTTTATACCTTTGCCGTCGTCATTTCTGTCTACGTTGTTGTCGTACCCCTCTCATGCTTGCGGACAGGACTGGTCATTGTCGCCTCTCCACTGCTCGTTGCGACCTTGGCGGCAGTGATGCAAAGCTTCTGCTTACCTTGCTGCCGTCGAAGCTCTCCACACCGCCGTCACCTTATCTGCTGATGTAACCTCACCGCTGTCCGTTCAATCTTGGTTTCCCCGCTTCGCACTTACCGTGCTGTCGTTGTGCTCCGCCGCCGCGAAAGTCTTTCAGCTGTTTTCGCTGTTGCACCCTCACCTTCACAACGTGCACATGTACTTTTTATCTGCCACGGTTCACGTGCCCACAACCAAGCATAGCCTCACCTATTTTGACATTCATGTACACCATACCATATGCATGCAACCGCTCCATGGCAACATCGCAAACTATGACAGGGTATCCGGAATGCGCTGGGGATAGCATCCGTTTCTGGACCTCGCCCTACCCATGCAGACCTCATGCTCTTTCTCGACGATGCGATCCAAGCGATCTCGTCGTCCATGAAAGCAGGTCTCATCTGCTCGGTTTCGACAATATCGTGGAAGACACGGCTGGCGCCATTGAATTCAAGATCTGGACCTCGTTGTCGCGAGCATGGCAATAGTCAAAAAAGTGTCTTGCGAGGAGTTCAGACTCAAGGACATTGAACCACTGTCGTCGCCTCGTCTCGGGGCATGATGCACGGACGACGACGTCCAGTCGAGCACCTCTTCTGCATCACCGATGCCTTCACCAAGTATCACAGAGCAGAAACTGTTAGCCAAATCGGCTTTGCAACTTGCTGTGCGCACCAGTAGGCTCGTATTGCCATATGAACCAACCACAGCCTTTGTTGAGCAGGCACCGCAACGATTTCACCTTCAACAAGGGCGACTTGAGCACATTGGAAGTAAACGCTCATGAGCTTCGCTCTGTGTAATGCTGACAAAGAGGACATCACACTAGCGACGAAGGGATTGTAGCAGGTTCTCGGAGCTGAAGAGGTACCCATTTGATGTGACAAGCGCGTCGTTGACTGTGTAAGCTTGAGTGGCTCGATGGCCGCTATGATGTTCGAAGTCTCTGCTCAATCGCACAGTTCAGAGGACATCACCAGACACTGTGCCACCCCATCCCGGTCACGCACATGAGCGCTTACCTCGTTTCAGATCTTGCAGCAGGACGCCAGCCACAGGACCGTCAGAGCACAATCCTGTTTTCGAGTCAGGTGTAGATACGTACCTTTGTTGTGTATTGTTAACAGCAAGAGGAGACAACACCTCTCAGCCACAGCAGGAAGCATCTCGATGATCAATACTTGATTCTAGTCCACGGCCCAAAATCCCCAGCAAACGCACAAGACATGTCCACTTTCAGCTACCTAGGCGCCTTCGCCACCTTTGCAGCCTACCAACGCCTCCATGGAAGTCAAGAAGCCGCAAATCTCTACCAAGAACTTTACCATGCCCCAAATGCCAAAGACGATACCTCAACCGCCTCCTCGTATGTACCTTTGGCCTTCCGCCTCCTTCGCTACCTCTTCTCCATCACCCTCGCCACAGCCATAGGCGGCCAAATCGTCGGTGTGCATGGCCACATTCAACCAGTGGACGACGATAGGGTTAGGTTAGGATCTACACTACCGGAAACAATCTCAATGCTCTGGCTGATCGCGATGTGTGTCATTGAGTTATTTGGATTGGATGGTAATCCTGGAATCGGGCTCTTTGGGACGGCGTGGAACGATATGGTGGATTGGGTGCATGAGCAGGGAAAGGCGGGAGATTGAGGGATTTGTGGCGAGGAGATGATGAGGGTTTGATTTGTCTTGGTGGCGTGGGTTGTATGGAATGGCTTGGTATTGATGATGTCGACAGGAGCAGCTTGGCATATGAGTAGCTGGAGCCTCCAGGAACAGGACTGAACAGAACTGAGCAGAACTGAACAGAACTGAAGTAAGGAATCTTGAGGCATATTGGGTAGATTGAGCGCTCATGAAAGGTGTTGGTGGGAGCATGAGACGCATGAAGCGAGGAACGGTCTTCAGCGGCGTAATAGCTGCGATAGTTAGGACATACTTTCTGATGTCCACCAACGGTAGCACATGATGTTGATGCACTGAATGAACGGACTCAATCACCCGTGCCTATCCAGGCTCATCAATCTCGAATCTCAATCTTGGTATCATAGTCCCCGGAACGCCTGCAATCGACGCCAACTCAAAAGCAGACTCAAGGAAAAAGTGGTTAGAGCTCCTCAGGAGCATCCAGCTGAAAGACTTCTGGCTCGTCGTCATTATCGAGCACGTCAAGCCCGGTGCTCGAAGGTCGAAGGAGGTCTTCGTTCTCGTCACCAACGTCAAGACTGCCAAGCTGGAGGAGCTCGGCAAGGCTTGTCTTATCCTCTCTCTGCTTCTCCACTTTTGGCGCAGCGTGAATTTCGGTCAACGGCCGGCGATTCGCAGAGACGACTCTGCCCTTGGAGTATCCGATGGTGCTGTTCGATGCAGCTCTGGCAGCTGTGAAGCGTGGGTTGGCGCGATCGAACATGGGTGCCCTCTTTGTTGTGGTCAAAGGCTTGCTTGCTGCTCCGGCTGATGCTTTGACCTTCAAAGCAATAGTGGGCATCGCTGGACCCGTCTTTGTTGCGCGACCCGCCAACGCGTTAGCAGCACTCTTCGCCCTCATCGTGCCCGGGGCCGCCTTCACAACTGTCGCATTCGTGCTCTTACGCGCCAACGGCTTCTTCTTGGCCGCCATCTCCTTCTTCTCCCTCTCCTCAGCAGCCTTGAACTTCTCCTCGAAGTCACTCAGCTCGCTGTCCTCATCATTGTCCTCCTTCCGGTTCGGGTTGTACTCGGACCACCATCCTCTGGTCAAGTTCTTGCCCTGCACTGCTGCATAGCTCAGCTCGTGTGGGAAGTCATCCGTGTAGTCCTCGGGCAGTGGCTCGCCTCGCGGTGGCATGTACTCGATCTCGCGGTCTTCCGGATCGCGGGAGAGGATGGCATTCTCGACAGATTCGTGGACTTTGATCTTGGAGCGGCGGAGGCTGGCTTGCTTGGAAGCGGAGGGGCGGTCGCTGTCTTTGGGCTTGTCAGGAGCGAGGAAGGGACCGGGAGTCTTGACTGCTCTGCCGTTGGTTGTCTTGGCTCCGAGAGGTGCTCGGGTGCGTGGATCTGCGCTGACTTAGTATTTTTCGGCGGCCGGGCATACATTGAACGCACTGGCTGGAGTGACGAAGGCATTGCGCTCAGCCTTGCCTTCTTTGACGCCGCTTTTACCCAGTGGCTGCTGCGCATTCTCGTCGTTGCGCGTTTTGCCGAATGGTGTCTTGGGCGCGATGGCTGCTGGTGTTTTGGGTGCGAGACCTTTGACGCCTTGGTTCAGCGGCTTGGCGGCCGCTGCCTGTTGCTGCTGGTGGATAGCGTTTTCATCGTGATTGCGTGTCGCGAACATGTTGCATGTCATCTACATTTGATGTTGAGAGTGTAGGACGGTGTCTGCGATGGAAACATTGAGGTCGTGAACTGTTTACTTTCCATTCCCCCATTGGGACAGCGTCGAACAAGGGTCCGTGGAGCTTTAAGGAGGAAGCTGAAACTCTCTCTGCTGTCGCTTCCTCCACTTCACTTCCTCCGTCCACTTTACTCACAGCTTTGCAAACCATGCTCCCGACGCCCACTGGCACCGGAGTGAACACTCTCCACTGGTTGGGCTCTCTCGGTCAACGCTTCAGCCGTGTTCTCTCAATGTTGCATGCGCTACTGAACACGATACTGGGCCATCGAAATATGACAGACTGGGCAGACTCGCGTGTTAGTTGCCTCGACAACATCGCTCGACATTACAGCGACATCATTGCGAGACGAGAGATCGCTGTCGAGACTAGGTCGTCGTGTTCCGGATGACTGCAACATCGTTCATGCTCGGTACCCCTTTGCCCGAAGCTGATCCACCCCGGGACTCGTCAACAGCGACATCGAATGGATGTGTCGAAAGCAAGTTTGACATCACTCTTGCTTCGGTTCGTTATAATCTCCAACTGAATCGCTTCACTTTTGTAGTTGATCTAGGTCGGGCCTTCACTGTCATCAAGTGCTGTTGTCGAGAAGGCTCAACCACTGGAAAGGCTACGGCCAGTGCACTGAGAATGTGTCTGTATGCATCGAGTCTCCCAGCGTGCTCTTCAACACCATGATCCCACATTCGGCTCCTTCTATCTCCACAGCACGCACAACATGGGTTTGGGGCGCGTGGATCGACCTTGGATACACCAGCGGACAGGCATCTTCTACGCACGGGCCGCGGCACCGACAGAATTGCTGCAGCCAATCCGCAGAAGACAAAGGAGCGCTTCCAGATGCCTTGATAGCATCTGTTGCTGTGGCGACTGAGCATGCTCCGCCAATCAACCGCCAGGCTTGAGGGGTGAACAATCACTGTTCTATGGTAGCACAGGACTTTTCCAGTGGCGAGACGGATCGCTAGTTAAGCGCCGTGCCGTCTCCCTTGACGCGGTCTGCATGAATTGGCGCTTAACGCGTCTGATCAGGAAATGCCGACATCTGAAATTCCCGTCGGTTTGGGACGACCCGTTCAACCGTCGCTGTGGTCCAAGCATTGCGCAGCGATTGTAGGCGGCAAGTCTGCGCGCCATCAACGCATAGATTTGTCACAGGGCCTCGGTCACTGTCCAATGCCGGGCACTCAAAGTTGGATGCGAGTATAAGCATCTGTTTCGACGCCATTCGGAGGACCGGTCAGGGATTGTTCTTGCCGTTGAGTGCGATTTTTTGACATGCAGACTCTTCCAATCATCAATAAATTGCGATGCAAGCAGCCATGAACAGATCGGCGTCTAACATCTCCCCTGAACTTTCACGGATCTCGACTCGATCAACACACACTGTTACTCTCCGCTCAAGGTCCAGTCTCCCGTTCTCCAAACCAAGCGTCTCGTCCTTTTGCGAACAATACGCCTAGCGATGCGCAGCCTTTGGCCTGATCGGCATCATAATGGCTTTCCAGCGTGTCCCACCTGAACCCTGGGTGCAGGCACTCGGACAACTGGCACGGCCCTCCGTGGGGAATCTGGGCAGTCGAGCACATGAGCAGCCGCAAGGTGGAGCAGTACGACGTCATCGACCATTACAAGTTACTTACAGCACTGGCTAAATCGTCCCGACGTCGCAGCAGGCGCACGCATCGCAAGATTCGCGGTGCTGCGAACCATGTCCTCTGCAGGAATACCACCTCCACCGCAAAGGCTCGTTCTGTACATGGACAACGACAATGCATGTCGACTCACCGCTCCGACCCAAATGCCCGAGCTCTTGGTGCACTGCTGCGTCGTTCAGGTCCAGCCGCACGAGAACCCAAAGCTACTGTGGGACGATGGAGCGAGGCTCGGGTAGTTTGATCGTTCCCGCGCTCTACCAAGTCACCCCCTTTGACCACCCAGCAATAGCGTAACTAGTTCTAGAGAAGAACGATCTCGGGATATTGCATGGAACAGACCACGCCCTTTAGAACGAGAGTGGTTTTTTCAGGGTCATACAATCGTTGTAGGACCGCCGCGGAATGCCTGAACTTAAAGGTCAAAAAGCTAAGGCGGTCACGATCAAATTACCCGAGCCTCGGAGTGCCTGGAGTACTCGGTCGTAGACGCAGACGCACTGAAATTGCCAAGGCATTCGACATCTTTTTTTGCACTCGTCTCCACCGCTCAAATCTGTCCATATCGACGACGGACTCCCATTCATCATCTCGCGTTTTCTTCGCGCCGTTCTTGTGCTGTAATGGCCGGGAGCATGAGTTGGTTGAGCAGAGGGTAAGTCGCCAGGAGTAGAATGCCGTTAAAAGTGCTTGGTGAATTGGACGACTATTTCGACTGCATCGTGGCTCATAAACTTGCCAGCCAGCATCTTCTTACGAGTCGCTTCACACGGATAGCTTGATGGAGACTCTCGATGATCTGCGGCTAGCGATTGGCTGTCAGGAAAAGTCGAAGTCTTCTTCATTATTTTAAGAGTTAAATTTTAGTCGATGGCTGGATGAGAGACTTGCCGACACGAGTACTGTGAACGGGTCTTGAGCATGACCACGGCGACTTAGCAGCTTGGATAGCCTTTCAGGCTGCGAAGCGTACTAGCACGTCTTGCGCGCTGCCTTTCCAGAGATCGCTAGGTCCATAGCTCTTACAAAGCACAGCATCGCTGCCGTTTTCCAATTCTTTCGTGACCACATCTGTCGTTCACAGCCCCTAAAGAGACTTGCAGGAAAAGGGCGCTGTCAACGAGACGATCAGGCCACATAGTACCACTAGCCTGCTTACCTCGTAGCGCACGGGGTCTGACCGCCGCCTCGATAACACTTCATCCTCTTCATCCTCGACGCGAGTCCCCATCCCACGCTCACAGCACTCATCACGAAGCGATACATCGTCAGTCTCCTTTACCACTTGCTATAGCGGGGCTTCTCTCCTCAAGAGGTGTTGTGCCAACGTTTCACAACACGCCACTGGACACGCTATACATAATGTGACCGGAATGTCGATGGGTGCTGCCGGTCGAAAGATTCAAAAGATCGGCTGTCGTTTACCGCATCTCGCATGATGATGATCCTGGTTCCGCTGGATCTGGCATGCGCGCTCGCTCCACACGGCCAAACCACCCATAAAGACAATACTACAGGGACGGCGCAGCAAAAATCTGTTTGGTGCAGACTGTTCGCAAAGGCCAGCTCTTTCGATCGGTCAAGTCGAGATTTGCCTTGTGTCTACGACAACGTCGCTGTCGCTCTAAACAAACCATATCCCAGAGGTTGTTGTGAGTGCTTTGATCTGTGTGGGGCGAGGCATGGCCTCGCGCATTCCCGCGGAGTCCGGCAACAATGCAGCAGAACCCATTCGGGATGCACCTCCCGACGCCAAGAGCACTTGAGCCGAAAGTTCCGTTATAACAACCAGGCCTCGCAGGCGTGATTGATGTCCAATTATGCATATGACTTGCAATGTTGGGATCGATGTACACCCTTCTTCCACCCCCGATCGTAAGCCACCGGTTTGAATGACTATGGAAAAGTCGACAGAAAAGCATAACCAGCATCGATGGTGCAAAAACGCTCTGCCGGGTGTTATAAGACCGCGCTTAGCTAGGTTATAGAGTGCTTCTACGGTGTTTCTGTCGTCCCTTTGCCTACTTTGGGCCTGGTTAAGGATCAAAGCGGCTTCTGGTCCGAGGTGGAAGAAGGGTGTATATGGCTGGCCAACCCGTTAGAGGAAATATCGCCGCTCAGGAAGTTCCGAAACGAGACATAGTCGCACAGAAGTACTGCTCAGTGGACATGCCCACCAACAGTGTATACAGGCTCGGTGGCTTTGTCCCGGAAATGCCTTTTTCGGGCAGTCGACTGGGTGGGCCGCACTGCAAAACGACCTGTGCGTGGGATCCATCGATGTTCGTCTGACTGATCAAATGCGTCCATTATAGACACTGATCCCAGCTCGACAGCAAGCAACGCGGGACTGTCAATACTCTTGCTGGCGGCATTACAGCGTCCGCTGCTTCCTAGACTGCCTTATATGCCTACTGCGACTGTTGCAACGACGTGGGGGGTCGCCGGCAGTCGCTGTTGCTGTGGACCTCATGTAACCAGGTTCGGGGACCTGCACACGTAATCTGGATCCACAATTGGAACTGCTCCACTAAGAAGGTGTGCTGCCGAGGAATAATCTTTGTTCATCGACTGCTCGGCCTACATTCGATGTGCTTCACAACGCACTCGCCAACGCACTGAATGGTCTTCCAAAAGCCCGAGGCGTGTAATAAGCTACCTGGACTTCCAGTGATCTCTGCTTCCATCATCTCATGAGTAAGCCGGTGGGGCGGCGTGTGCCTGGGCAGCGAAGGTGACTGTTGTCACCTATGCGAGGCATTTTCAACGCGCTAAGTGTCTGCTACTCCATATCGATCATTGACTTGCTTGCAAGCATTGGGTCGACTCTCGGCCCCGTGCACGAGCGCGTTGTCCACACAAGTCCATTACCCACGCAAGCCTGTCACACGCCTTCATGACTGTTACCGCAGCACAGGTCAGAATGACCCATTCTTAGCTGACACTCACCGTGAGGCTGCCTTGACACTGATCTTTAGGCTGCCTAGATCAAGAGCCACGCTGGAAGATTGCGCAGAGCATGTCTGACAAGTTGAGTTCTCGCTACGTCGAAGGTCCTCGAGTTTGGTCACTTGTAACAAAGCGGAACCTTGTGGTGGCACTCACCTAGCAAGTGGACAATGGACTGCTAATCCATTACCACCGTCATGACTACTATCGTGACATCTGTACTGATGGAAGCTGCCGCTGCATCAGCAGCTGGGATATGCGCGTCCGCGGTGGAGACTGCGTCCTAATGGTGCCGCAGCACTTTGTCAGTGGCAGCAGCAATGCCCTAAGTCGCTCAACCTCAGGCAACATGCTTCAAGTCGCTATGGCCATACGCGAATCACATGCCATCATCCGTGGAATGTGACCGCGGCGGCGACTAGCGTTAGACCCACAATGGATATGCTGGGTCTCGACTACCACAGGTGGTTGCAAGATCCTCAGATAGTCCGGCACAACACCTGCCGATTTCGGCAAGCTGTATATCCTTCCTGCCAACACGGATCGCGGTAAAACAGAATTTGGCCAACGCGCAATTGCATAGCGCGTTAGACTATCCAACTTTCGCAGTCTGCCGTCGCCGTTACGATGTGTTAGAAGCAAAGGGAGTGTAAGCACTTTTGTCGACCCCACTGTCGATCCTGTCAGTGTATCTTGCGACCCCCTGTGTACTAGAGGGGGTGAGGGGCTCTACCATACAGGCGCGCTGACACACATACAAGCACTGCAGTGTATGATCAATCGATCATGGCCTACCACCTCTTCGACCGGCACTCCGATTGGATAAATCGACTTCCCGGTGCTTCTATCTACCGGCATCTATCCCTCTCCCCCAATGTCCTCGCCTGCCGCCAATTCGCGCTGCCACCCCGCCAGGCGAGACGCGAAGCGAGGGAACACAGCCCCCTGCAGGCATCATCAACCGCAGCGCATGGAGTCACACAGGCACCTCACGTAGACTTCTGACGGGCGGACTGGCATTGGTTCAGCCTCTGAGTACGCGAGTATCGCATAATTGGCACAGACCTGTGCGACAGAAAAGTTCCTCAGTCGCCGAACATAAGCCGTAGTGAAGAGTTCCTTCAGCGTTTGCACCGTACACTTCCTTTTCTGACTTCTACCATACCTTCACCTAAAGTCTGCTTCCTGGCCACAATCGTGCCTATATCAAGTGTCAATGGGCCAGAAGAGTCGTGGAACCCGCAGAAGTGATGGAAAGTAAGTTTCTGCCAGCGCTATACAGTCTTCAACTCTACTGTGATACCAATTTGTCGCTTTCGCTGACAAATCGACCCACAGATGTCACTGGTGGTCCCGCCATCCCTCCACGCCAGGCTGATCGGATAGAGGAATGGAGCACCCAGCTTCGTGGTCTCTCATTGCCACCAGCCGAGGCACTTGGTCACATAGTTCACGAACATCAATCATTGGGGGACGAAGAAAGCTCAGACATCGTCGACAACTATGCCACCCTCGTGGCTATGGCCGAATGCCAACCAAGGCAGGTGGCGCAGCCTGAGATGCAGGCTGCTGCACAGAATTTGCTCAGGCTTCAGACAGTTTGGTAAGGAATTTCCAGTCCCGGAGACTATCCCTGATGTCCGGGAACAACTATGAAAACCATAAATGACTATCCTTGGTGCATATCGAGATTGACGATGATTCAATCAGGATACCTTGGCAAGGTCCAGTTCGAGGGTGCTGGGATCCAGACGCGGACGCCTCTGGATTGCTCGCACGGTGGGAAAGCTCGGCTGAACACCTGCTTCAGAGCTTACATAGGAAGTATCGACTTTTCCCTGAGCTACCGAGGACAATGCTTGTCGATGGTTTCGTCGAAGCGGACCTCATAGAACCCCTCGCGGAGATACAGCGTGGTCGAATGGTCTACTTGACCAAGGTTCTGACCGATATCGAGGGGCTGCAGGAGCTCGACATCGGCCTCAATAGCAGCTTCGTAGAGGGGAGTCTGTCTGAGGCAATTGGTGGGTGGCGGGAATCTCAACGCCCTCTGCAAGACTTGAAGCTGCTGAGCATTCGCCCTACGGAAGACTTTATAGAGAACTCTCGCGTTCCAAACACCAACCGTGCAGGAAATCTTCTCAAATTACCATCACTTGAGACTTTCACAACATCCCGCATGGCTATCGGTCGATCGCTTGATGGCAGCTCGCTACTGTCAGGGCAGCTCACAGAAATCAACTTTTGGCAGATGCCAATATGCTTCCTTCGCTGCGGTCACATGGATCCACTTATACGGATACTCCGCGAGAATACCAATCTGGAGATCTTGTCGTTGACTTGGGCAGGCATGGCTGTGTATGGACACACCGTGAACGATCTCCCACACATCGAACATGCTCCCAGAGACACAATCAATTTTGCTCGCATTGGACAATCGTTGCGCGAAAGAAATCGGCGTCTGGAGAAGCTGACGATCGACACGAGACATGTGGACGTCGTGCTCGAGAATTGGGAACCTCATGTCTGTGCGGCTGTTCGAGAACGTGCCCAGGACAAGCGTCGGGGTCTCAAGGCCCGCAGTCTTCTGGGTTCGCTGACTGCGTTGACAAGCCTTCGCTCACTTGCTCTGGACCCGAACCTACTCATCAGACGTGATGCGAGATGCGGACATGGACGCAGGTTGCGAGACATGTTGCCACAAGGTCTGCAGGAGCTGATTCTTTACATGGACGACGCTGCCCTTGGTAAATTCGAGACTCTGCGAGACCCAACCACGTTCGGCGACTTCTTCGGTCTGGACATGCAACGATTCCACGATGCACTCCCCTTACTCACAGGCGATCTGAGCGTCCTGGAGATGGGCTACCTCCGCTGGATAGAAGGCAAGTCGCTAGGATCACAAGCCTGGCAAAGGATCTGTAGACGTGCCACCATTGCCGAAGAAATCCTTCATCTTATGAAATCACCATCGTCAGAAATCATGCGTATTCTAATTGATGACGGGCTTCCTTTCCTTGCCCACAGCCGGCTTCCCAAGGGCTGGGCACATGAGTTGGTGGAACAAGGAAACAAAGTCAACAGACGCGGACCGCCTTTGGCTTCTCTTGGCTATGATCACTGCTGCGATGTGTCCGACGCTGTCGTGGCTCATGAACTCAGGAGTCAGCATCAATACACAAGTCGATTCTACAGACTTCCGCCAGGAGATCCTGGTCACCGAACGTCGCAGACATGTCACTGTCACGACATGGAATTTCCCGTACCCTCAGTTGACGACTACTACGCCTACGAGTTTCACACTGACGGGCAGTTAGCTTACTTCCTTGCTCGATCTCCTAGCGTGTCAGCACAGCTTGCTGCCATGATCTGGTTGGTCAATACAAGACAGTCAGCCGCATGCACCGCATACATGCCGCGCTACAGGCTGTCAACGATTGCCAGCGATGATCACATATGCACCATGAGGGTCGTCAATGGCGAAATCAAGGATGCATGCCTCTGTCCACGGTCGATAAGAGTCCTTGCAGCTCTGTGAGGCCTTTCGATCGTAGATGTTGCTTTTTATTGAAATGGAGCATCCTCTACAAAGTCCAACAGCTCTTGAAGGTGCAGCCATCCTATCTACCTGCCTTCACGCCTTTCACTAGCTGGCGAGGACACCGTAGCTGTACGATCCGCATACAGAAGAGGTCAACAGTATCCGGTTCAAAGGTGACTAATAAGTGGATGGGGACATGATGAGGCAGTAATCATTCTTTCTAACGCCAAATTGCGAGCTTCGAGTGACGCGTCCGCTCTTTAGACATTTTCGAGACTCGCGATATACTACTTCTTAGTAATAAGATAAGATAGATGATATGCTCTAAAATGCGTAAGGCACCCGCTGTATTGTCTTATGTGTAGTGAATGCCGTTTTTGCAGAAGTATGCAGGGCCTTTGTCGACGGCCTGCTTACCGAGATGTCGAGTGTGAAGATACGACAAAGCCACCGTAAGTGGCACGGACCTTTGTGCGATCTGCTGAAACTGGTCCGAGTCTGAGGACATGTGACGCCGACGGCTATACCCGGCAGAGCCTTGGTGTCTTCCCGTCTACAGCACTACTTTTAACTCACATCAATTCCTTACCGCGGCTATCTCAGCCAATCCACTAGTCTCCTTCGCACGTCCGCATCCGCCTTCTGGTGGGTCATCGTCTTTTCTAGGCCTCGAGCATAGACACAGTGACTCGCTGCAGTATGTATCTTCGAGATCTACTGGACCGCGCCAGTTCGAGGCTCTCTTCCCTGAACTTCAGGCCTTCGAGGACGTGGTATCGAGTAGCACAGATCCCACCGCCATACTCGCATTCAATCAGCCACCACAACAGGACGAGGGAGTTGTCATGGGAGCCGCTAGCGATCGATCCTCCTTCTCGGACCTTGGCTGCACGCTCACTAGTGTGGAAAAACTCACAACAAGAACCCCCTCACCTACAGCCAAGCTCTGTAAGGGCTTACAGCACTCTTTAGGGTTGTGCAATACATACGGGGCGTCCCAGCACTCAGAGTCCGGTTCCATGTTTTACCTGCAAGACTTCAGCAATCCGTACTCAAGTCGTTCTGCCCTCGAGGCTCCAAATCCGACTATTACTGGCACTCGAAATTCCGCGCCGGCGCCGAATTGAATCCCGACTCCAACCTGGCGAGCTTCCTAACCCTGCCATCGCTCCGTTCATCGCTTCTCCAGATGCCAATTGTCTCCTAGACCTCCCTGCCGAGCTTCGGAATAATATCTACGAACTCGCCTACACGACCGAACCTCCCGCACAGCCGGAAACCAAACTCTACAATGCCTTCGCACCAGTCAACAAAGATCTGCTTCTCACTTGCCAACAGATCTACAACGATGCCGTCCACTTCTATCGCTCTGCATACAAATCGTACTGGCTTGACACCACCTTCATCATCGATCAAAACACCTGCCCAGTGACTCCGGAAGAGATTGCGCGAGTCTCGAAGCTCGCGTACGACGAATTACAGCACGTGCGACATCTCGAGATATCGCCTCAGATTCGAACGGCTTTGTGCTTGTGGATGCGTATGGTATTTGGAAGAGGACGAGTACGATCGCAAGCACCGGCGCTGTGATTGGAGAGGACTGGGTTGTGCCGTGCGGCAACTACTGGGAGGTCGAGGCCAAGATCTGGGCGGATGAGGAGTCAGCTTGGAACCAGTGCTCAGCGCGGGAATTTCGTAGGCTGCCAGTGTCTGATCAGGTTCGTTTTCTGTTGCAGACGTATGGCTTCTCAAGTCTTCCAGGCACAGAGCTTCGATCGGCAGCCTAGTGAGTGGTGATAGGGTGTGCGCAGCTGGATCTTCGTCTTCAGCTCACAGTGAACGAGACACTTTGGTTGGGTGGGCATGTGATGCCACGAGGCACGACGGCATTTCCCAACGTCCATATCGGCTTCCCCCTCCGTCTCACCACTGGCGCACGAACATCATCTGCTTCCAACACTTGATTCGAAGCCACCGACAGCGACCGATAGCCGCTGGAAGTTCCATAGCGCCACCAAATACATCGCAACCAAGTCGACAACACCACCAAAAGGCTTCCTCATATTGCCTCCTCAGATGAGGGACCGCATATACGAAAAGCTTTCACGCCCCAAGTAGCGGATCCCCTCAATCTCTGCGAAGCAGCACCTCCATCGATATTCCGGCTCACCAATCAGCAGATTCCCAGCGAAGCTCACGGTACTATCTAGACGCATACAAATCCTAGTGGCGTGACTCTTCCTTCGTCATCGGTCAACGCATGCGAACGATCATTCCATTCGACAAGGCCAAATAAATGCGCTCAATCACGATGGTCTGCAAAATATGCATCGAAATCACGTTCAAGGCAGGTAATGGGACTGCAAGCTCCGCTCTCCTCGACGCCGATGGGCTCTGGAGGAGCACCACCAGAGGTGGCTTCCATCCAGTTCTTTATCGCTGGTTGTGCGCAGCCGCGAAATGGCTGGGATCTACACGGACGCTTGAGGACTGGAGGATCCGGCGAGGGAGGCGTTACGACATGCTGGCCATCGGGCACCGTCCTTGAAGAATGAGGTCTTGGACATGCTTGAGATGTATGGGATATGGGCAGTGGCCGCCATCCGCGAAGAAAGGTTGATGTAGGGTGCTTTGGATAGGCACTTCGAGCGAGAGTGCGCTCAGGCACGGCATGATAGGTCATTAGCGCTTGGCCTAAATGTTCATGCTACTCGAGTCAGCTTTTCAATTGAATCACAGATCCTCCCTCGGTGATTTACAGTCTGGTCGCGAGACCAACAGCAGCATACGCATACGATCCCGCAAGTGACGACTATACCGCCATGTCAGCTCCCATTAGAGGCTTCTCGACACTGCCAGCCGAACTGCGAAATGAGATGTAGGAGCTCACCATCACCAGCTTCACATCAGAGCCCCTTAATCTCTGCCGCGCTCCTCCAGCGTTCAATTCCCTGCTCCTGGCGTGCCATCCACTCAACAGCGAGGCCGCTGTGCTGAGATCTCTGGCGATGCATACAAGTCCTGTCGGCATGTGATGACAGTCTCAGAACAACGACTGAAGTAACACAAAACGTCCAATCACTTCTCCTGAACGCTCGAGGACTCTACAAGCGCATCGGCACCTTCAAGAGTAGATCTGTGCCCGCAACCAGTCCAAGCCGCGTCGTGCGCGGCATGCACTTGTACGCATACCGCGGAGAGGGCGGAGCAAGAACAGATACATATAACCTATCTCCTTAGCCGAGTGCGCCGCGATCTCACTCCGCGAGCAGATCTCGACATCCTGACACTTGATGGGCAGATCGGGATGCCGCTCATGTATATTGGCGATTGTGCGGCGGTCCATGGAGTAGGAACAAGGGGGCCTGGATTGAACTCATGGATGAAAGCGCATGTGGAGTGCCAACGACAGCTAAGCCGCGAGCTCAGTTGCCGCACGAAAGTGCGAGATATGATGTTCCGAAGTTGGCACAGCTGACGTTCCGCCACTTCCATGAAAATAACCAAACTCACGTACTATCCCGGCGGCGAGCAGAAGTCACACCAAAGTGCATTGAATTTGTCAGTAAGCTACCATCAACCATACACATATCGAGCCATAACACCATATTCGTCCAAGATTCCAATCATAAATCACCCCACACATGCTCTCCTCTCAGCAATACTGCGACATGCTCACGAAAGCTTACTGATCAGCGCTTCCAAGTTCTCATTGTCCTCCTCCCACTGCGCAGCCTTAGCCACCCTGTCCTCCTTCTCCCTCTCCTTCTGCTCAAGATTCTCCAGCAAGCTTGCCAGACATTTCTTCAGCTCCTTCTTTTTGCTCTTCCTCAAGCGCTTGAGCTCCTCCTTCTTCGTCTGATAGGTCTTGGCTCGAGCCATCTCCTCTTGCTCGATAGCATAGATTTTCTGCCTGTGAGCCTTCTCCACGTTGCGCAGGACACTGTTCTCCTGCTCGACGAAGTAGGCCGTCAGACGTTGGGCAGTCTTGATCAGCTCTTGGAAGAGATTCAGCTGGTGTGATTCCAAGGTCTTGCGCCATGCCGTGAGATCGTCTGATGCAGGATCCGAAAGCTCGAGATCTTCTGGCTCTTGTTGAGACTTCTCAAGTGGAGCATCCTTGCCATACTCTTGAGACTCGTCAACATCGTCACCGTCGACCAGTGTCTTTTCAGGGTCCTCTTGTTGACGACGGCGTGTCAAGGAAGTGATCGCACGAAGCTTCGCCATGTCATCGTCATACGTTTCAACACCGTATTCACTGCTTGTGGATCCTGAAAGTAGTCCTTGATCTTGCTCAACATCCGGCTTCTGGTGCTCCGTGTAGATCACAGTGGCGTCACTTTCATCTTCCTCTGATTGGGATTGGTCCCCGAGTTGCTTCATCTTCTCTTCCAGCTGAAAAGTAAATCCGCTCATGACCGCGCCGGAAGGTTCGGAGCCTTCAGCAGCGATACCGTTGTTCGAGCTCGAGAATGGATCTAGCATCTTAGCAAGAGTATCACGATTGCCGAGAAGCTGTTCTGACTGCGACTGGGTTAGGTGGAGTTTCGGCACCACATTAGATGCTGCTTGCGGAGCCGCTGGCACTGGTTTTGCGTTGCTTGACAGCGGCTCGGGCTGATGCGACTGCGGAACATTGTAGTGGAGATCATTTTCAGGCCGCTGTGTATCTGCCAGTGTCTGCGTGCGTTGTCGCTTGAGCGTCTTTTCGACAGCGTCCTGATCAGAGATCACGCCAGCTTGTTGTGAGTAAGTCTCCAGGACAGTCTTTGTATGGCCTACGATCATCTGCAAGGGCACAGGGCTGCCGTGGACATCGACCGTCTGCGAGCCATGAGTTATCTGTCGGCCCGGTCGGCCTTTGACACGGCGTGCCGGCTCTGGCCTGACAGTCTCGACCGGTACTGGTGAAGGTTTCTTACTGGCTCTTGAAGGCTTGGCGGGTGCTGCTGGCGGTGGCATGGTCTCTACGGCCCCTTCTTGAGGCGTATAAGAGTCGACCATGTTTGGCCCCAGAGTGATCTGAGCCGCATTGGTGCGTCTTCTGCCACGCTCCACAATGTTGGCAACGTTGACATCAGCCTTTGAGCGTTTCGCTGGAGGCTTGATCTCGTCCTCAGTGGTAAGTGGTCTCTTCACCCGCGGCTGTGTGATAGCTTCATGATCATTGCTGGCGGCCTGTACCTCCCCCTTCGCGGCCGTCGGCTTGCGTGGCTTGTGCGGAGGTTGCTCAGATGGACAGTCTCGGTCTGGCATCATCTTCCCCTCGGAAGGCTTAGAAAGGGTGTGTTCATTCTTGGGCACAGCCTTTTCTGGTCGTTGGACAGTGATCTTTTTGGTTGCAATCGAAGCACACGCCTTGACAGCATATAGTATTCTCTGCTGTTCGGCAGGTGGACCGATAGATGTTGCCTTTGGTGGCGAGAACGTCTGTACAAGGGCATCGCCGTCATCGAGGCCGATGGCGGCCACGTCTGAGTACATGGTATCTTGCTGAGCATTCTGGACAACTCCCATGTCGTCTGGTTCCGGAGATGTCTGGAAGGAAGGCTTGATCTCCTTCTTGGCCAAATTGCTCAGAGCATCGTCCACATTCGAAGCAATGTTGCTCGACGGGGCACGCTGCGTTGGCCTGCCGCTTCGCACGCTCGTTGCAAACGAAGGAGGGTCATGCTTGCGCTTCACCGAGGGCGCTACCGACGCGTTCCTCAACGACCGTGGTCCTGGTGTCTTGACTGCTGCAACACCTTGGTTTCGTGGACCAGACTTAGCAAATTCGATGACTGTCGGTTTGTGCTGGCGGAGGGACTTTTGTAGATCAGCCAGCTGTCGAGCTTCCTCGTCCATTGCCTCGGGAGGGCTCGAGCGAATTTCTGGAGCAGGCGTCTTAGGCAGCATTGATGTTTGGTGTGCCATTGGTGCATTCCTCGCAGTCACTGTCACGATCGGCCTCTTCGGTGTGGGCGATCCGGCATATGAACTGGACTTATCTTCATTGTCAGACAGCACGATCGCGTCGTCTTGAGTCTGGCCATTGTTCTTCGAACCTGGAGGTGCGAGGGGGTTCTGCTTCGACGGCACGTTGCTGCCTTCGTTTTTCATGCGAGATACTGATCCCTTGCCTTCCGCCTTGCTGCCAGCAGCCATTGACATGTTCCCACCGCGGATCTTCGGAGACTTGATTGCTCCAACGATAGTCTTTTGCACTTCCTTGGCCTGTCCACGCACATTCGCATTACCGCCGTGTGGTTCACGGCCCTCATCTGCCGCCGCATTTACCTCCATCTTTGCGACAGCTCGAGTGCTGCCTGTGGCTTTGGCATTGGTGCTGGCTGCGGCATGGGCTTTTCCCGTCGCAGTCGATCGTGTCGCTTTGCGTGGTGAGGTTGCCCTGGCTTTACTTACCGCCTTGCCCTTCTTCGTGGTCTTCTTCACTGGTGACACTGGAACTTCGTACTCGCCCTCGTCCACGTCCTCATTCCAAGACGATGTCGCTGCTTGCTTCTGTCGCTTGGTCTTGGTAAGGACGGTAAGAGCGCCTGGTCTCTTCTTGGTGTCTTTTACTGTCTCTGCTGTGTCATCTTCACTCTCTTGACGACGTTTATCGTCGGACTTCCGCTTGCGACTCGCCGTTGTCACTGAGTTTCGTGTACGCCTTGTCGGCTCTTCAGGATCCAGCTCGCCCGTCTCATTGGTATCGTTCTCATGTTCCACAAATGGGCCTGTATACTGCTTGTGTGTTGAGGTGCCTTCGAGCTTCCCTCGCTTGGCTATGTGGGTGATCATTTCGACATCCTTCGGAAATGTCATAGCTGGCTTGATTCCTGCAGCAGATTCGTCACTCATGAGAGCGTGCCTCGCCTTCGAGATCGAGAGTTTCGTCGCGAGCGTTGGCTTGCTCAACCTTGGCAGCTTCCCTAGAGAGGCGGGTTGTTCGTTGTCAAGTCCATCGTCAGCCGCTGCCGACACCTTCTCTTCCGCCCTTTGGCTGGTCGTCGCCTTCGAAGGTCCTGCCGGTGCCTGTTTTTTGGCCCTAAGCGGAGCTTGAGCTGTGGAGGCAGGGTTTGTTGGCGGTGCAACGTTTGCGCTCGCACTAGTGCCTGCTTGAGCAGCCTTTATCGTCTCTAACTTCGCCCGGGCACTGGTGCCAGTCGCAGCAGGCTGACTCTTCGACTTCGGGAGAGTCGCGGCAGCACTCTTGGCGGCAGAAGCCATAGCGCTGGTCGTCGACCCTGCGCTGGCGTTGCGTGGTGTACCGGACTGAGCGCTGCTCTGGTTGCTGTTCTCCCTGCCAGTCGTGCTGGCGAGTGGATCGGTCGATGTACCGGGAGCCGGCTCGAGCTTGTCGGACTTGCTAGTCTGGGTGAGCAGTCTCGGCTTGCGAGTGGCTTTGGCTGCGTTGGCCTCTGCTAGAGGGTCAGGGACGTCGGCAAAGAGCTGGCCGCGACCTTTGCTTGGCGACTCGACCGATGCAGTAGCGGCGCCTCCCTTCTGCGTTTCGGGATCGGCAAGCAAAGTGTCTGCTGGAAGCCGAGGATGCTCAGCAGCTGGTCCCGTCGCGAGCGGCTTTGTCGAGAGCTTTTGACGTTGGGTAAGTGGCGTCGCGTCGTACAGTTCCTCGCTCTCATCTGGTGGCGTCGGCCCTGCAACCGGTCGAGCTGGGATACGCGGTGAAGAGGCTTGTCGCTGCGGGTAGTCCTCTGGAATATCTTCGAGCGACTCCTTCACGACTTGTGTCCTTTCCGTGCTCTCTTCGCGCCTGATGGCCTCGTCGTTCTGCAACTTCTGCTTGCTGGACGATGTTCTTGCTACGGCGGCAGCGGGTGAAGTGACGGCGTCTTGGCTGACATCAATGACCATCTCCGTCTCAAGACTCTTGAGCGGTGGCATCGTGATCGGCAGTCCGTCAATGATGTTGCGACATGTCTGGCGGTGGTGTCGGCGGCGGGGAAGTGGAAAGAGCGTTTGTTGCCTCTCTAGTTCCAGTGAAACGCACAAGTCCAAGCTCCACAATGCGTGACCAGGATATTACGCGAGGTCTGTCGTGAGGAAGGAGCGCTACGGCTCCCGGGCAGAATATCAATCGCTCTCATTTCATGCGGACGATCATTTCACCGTATTCCTTTCTCGACATCTCTATGACTGTCGCTATGCTTCTGTCGTGTCATGGTCCTGCCACGTCCGCCTTTACTCTCATCACCCTCATCATCATCATCACCACCACCACCACCCTTCTCAATCGTCCTCTCTCCATCCCCAAAAATGGGCTGGAAGAAATTATCATAGCTCGCCCAAACAGCGATGAGCATCGCCGCAGTAAACTCTCTCATCCACTTCGGTAATCTCCCGTTCTCATCCACGAACAACTTCCCTAGCGCAAAGACACTCAACACGATGGGCAGCCACGTCGCCAAGAAGATAAACCGTCCCATCCTCTGCTTTGTCGTTGTGATCGTGTATGGCTGCAGCGACAGCAAGTAATCTTGGTACTCATACGGCAGTCCACACTCCTCTGCTCCGTCTGTAATTGATTTCAAGTACCGCGCTGAAGCTTGCGCGTAGTCTGTTCTGGGTCGCTGAAGATGTCCGCCTTTCTTCGGAGATTCGCCGTCGGGGACCGCGGGGGCGAAGAGAGTATGCGCCCTGAATGGTGGAAGAGTCGGGTGTTGCGGTACTGCATCATGAGGATTTGCGCTCGCGAAAGGATGGCAGTCGACCAAGATATCCTGATATCCGGCGCCTCCACCTTCTGTTGCGATGATGTGGGCGTAGTCTTCCCGTGTGACTTCGTAGACAACGCCTATAAGACCCTTGTGCCAGCCCTCGAGGTAGCCCCGTTTACGATTCTTCGGGGAAAGGAGAGATGTCTGCTCGTCGTTGATCTGCGAGGTCGCAGCATCGTCTTGAGGGTCGCGCACGACGGTATTGCAAAAACAAGGCTCTGTATATGGCATCCCAGGCAGATCGAAGGTCATGCGCAAGGACGGGACCTGGACGTTGATCTGGGATAGTGGCGTAATGCCTCTGTCTCCCCGGAACTTCTCATTCGACAAATTCGAGCCATAGGCAAGGTATAGGACAGTATCGCGCTTCGGCTTGTGCACCGCCTCTTTCACAAATCGCTCCAGACAATACGGACGCTCATCGTGCGAAGCCTCGAGACGTGAAGTTGACGGTGGAGGTGGTCGTGAGAGATTGCTGGTAGAACCTTGTGATCGAAGAGCTCTGTCGCGCAACGCTTGTCGACATGAGTAAGCCGAAACAGTCGCCCTCTCCATGTCGATGATTCAGGTCTGGATACCTCACTCTTGCTGACGATAGAGGCCTTCATCGTGTCTACAAATCAAGAAGGGCATTGCCGTCATTGACACGGGCCATTTGATAAGCACGAACGGCACCTCGGAGTCCAGATTCCGGCGCCATTCCAATCTGCCAAGCTCCGCACCTCATCAACAACCTCTGCTGTCCGAGATGGCGCCTGAGAAGCCTGTCGCATCGGCAGATAACAATGGAGATGCTGCTGATCTTGCGAAGGTATGGTAGTCTTATGTAGAAGGCGAAACCCAGGCTAATTCGTCCGCCTAGGCGTTCCAAGAGTTAGCGAAAGGCGAGCGCACTGCCACCGCATTAGAGAATCAGCTAAACGTAATGGAGGCCAGAATCGAAGCGTTGCTGGCTAAAGCAGAGAGAGAGCAAAAAGAGGCAGAAGCTAGCAAAGGAGCCAAGCAAGGATCCAACACGGACCAGAACGGAGGCGAAGGGAGCGCAGAGAACGGAAATAGCTAAAGAGGGAGAAGACATCGTAAAGATGTCGCATAGAGCATCGCGTACGCTAGAAGCTGCATAAGAAATAGGTCCGCATTAAGCACGAAGCTCAAGCGAGATGTAGTGCCTAACGGCTCTGTGGCATGGAGATGTGACTGCAAACTCTCAGGAAGCAAGATGTGCATATGGTTGAGCGCACATGACCGGCCAGCATGGTGAAAGCGGAGTGCAGTTTGGATCATAAGGCCGGCATGAGGGAGCTTCACCTGTAAGCAAGACAGCTCGGAGTGGTGGTAGCGGCAAGATCAGGAGGATGAGGAGATTGGGCTCGGCACGCGGAATGCACCAATATAATGGTTCTGATGAGGTCGAGCAAAGTTGTTGAAGACGACGGTGCGGACGAGGTGAGCTTTGCGGCGGCAACAACAACAAGACTTGCTGACAGCTGGGAGCGGCATGCGCTAATTCTGAGATATAGTCGAGTCAAGCCAGTCAGCCACACACACCCAAGGTGAAAGCTGCCTCTTCATCACCTCCCATCTTCCTTTTTCTCAACCCTCATAAGCGCGAAACATCTTTCCCCCAAGCACATACGGCCACAAGGGTGGGATAAATAGCTTCAACGGTTCAACCGTTCCAAACCCAAGCTACCCACCACGAGACTAGTACTACGACGAATAACTATCGTCGTCCAGAAGTCAACGATCCAGCACCAAGTCCGACTCTACTGCGATCGTAGGTTGAGCTGCAGCTCCTCCCGAACAAGCGACCCTTCAATGACTGCAATCCACCTGCGTACAAGGTATAATTGTGTGTGTCACCTTAGTGGCGATATCTCGTGCTGTATGTTTTTTTGCTTTCAGGTGTGGTAGTGATGAGTTGGTCAGCGCATGGTGAGTGCTGATACTTCTTCTGCCCTGGCTTCTGCCTGGGTACACACGTGCTCTATGCGTGCAGGGCGGACAGAAGAGGCGAGGATGAGGTGTCAGCAAACAAATATCATTCTACCACTGCTGGTATTTGTGTGCCACGTAACCTTGACGGGCCTGGCAGCAGACCACCTTTTTGCGTACGGTACACGTTCCACCTTACCATCAGCAGAGCCTCGAACGCCCATGTGCCATTAGCTGGCACGATTCAATTGGATACATCATGGGATCATACTGCCTGGTCAAGATCATGGTCAGCTTCTACTAACAAGCAGACGGCTCGTCGGCGTGTCGCTGATATGACCTGTCTGATCGCTGCGCTGTCCGCCAACATGCTGCTCATTCGCCCTACCTGGCCATCGTGCTATTTAAGCCAGGCTCCTTCCTGCAGATTCCTTACCCCTATCTCACACTACTTTTGCCAACTCGAATCAAAAACCCTTGACTACGACTACCTCACAACACAACCCTCTCGACTAGCTGACAGCATTCCATACTACCGATCAAGGTCTTCGGCACCTATAAGCCACACACTGCACGGGAATTCTGCGATCATGCATCTCTTGCATCAAGGCCTTGCTTTGAGCCTGGTTGCCCTGCTGCTGCCAGGTCCCGGCCATGCCGTGCTCCCCACCCCGGTTGGCTCTGAGCGGTTCACTGAATTTGATCGATTGGGATACAGCCTAATGTTGCAGATCACTAGCGAGAAGCCAAATCTGGATTACGAATTGCACTGGGATCGACCCGATGCCAACAAAGCAGGGTGGGAAAGCACGAAGGAAGATGTAACTATGGAGTTGCGAAACAGCCTAAACGCTCTGAAAGGATGGGTATGTCTTGTCCGCGTTGTTACTGTCTGTCTTTGGTGTCGCGCAGCTCGTCCGAGACATAACGATTCTACGACTTACCTTTATGCTAGATAGGACCTCAGATCCCGGGTCAATCGACCGGGGCATTGAGAGGAATGCAGCATTCCTTCGTCGATTTCGTTCAAGACCCGAGACTCTGGAGCGTTCTATGGAACAGCCCAAGCACTGGTGACCGCTTTCGCGTCGCGGGCTCCGGAAGAAACAGAATCCTTAGTAGGTTCGAGAGCGCATGACATGCCGCATGCAATCCGCTGATTTCGTCACAGTCGTCCTCGAGGACACCACCCACAACGATGACCTAGCGGAGCAGCAGAATCAGCCAGATCTTCTTCACCTATCCGACTTCATGAATATGGAATGGTGTCACGCCAAACTATTCTCCCCACGAAGGACGACACCATATCAGTTGACCACATTACCGGCGACGTATCTTCTGAAGGACCTCAGCTGGTCGCAGGAAAGTCTGGCTGTCATGCACTATTGTCTTCACAATTATCATACGCTCGATGACGTTCCAGTCTGGCCCAACAGTGTAGTCTTTCCGTTCGGCACTCGATGCTTCAATGCACTCCTCGCAACCAAGAGCTCGCAGAGCGTCGCTTGGATGCTGATTAACTACAAACAGCTGTGGCCCGACAGGGTGCTGACATCTGTCCTGTTGTTTCGATTTGAGGGTGACCGGCAGCCAAGTATGATGTGGACCGTCAACAAGGCCGACGAGGAGACCCGCGATATGCTCTGCGACAACACGTCGGCCGCGACACGAACACCACCGGCACCTATTCCTCACGCAATGTTGAGCAGACTGAAAGTTGCTCCAGCTCGTGTCGTTGGCGCGCCTAGTAACGATCCGGGCATTGGCAGCAGCACTGGCCACGGACGCGGTGCCCAGCACAGACGGCGCGCCGATGTGGTGGGTGACTCTAAGGCACACAATCAGAATGCACAACCAGAAACAGTCGCAAGTCCACAATGACAACCATCGGCCCTCGTTCCTGCCGAGATTCGAGCATATCTTACCTACGGCTGCTGGCTCGAGAAGCATTGTTTCGGTGACGTGCTGCAGAATGACCAATATATGAAAAGTCTCGGCTGAAGCGACTTGACTGCAAAAGCCCGGACGCAGGCTAAGAGCACACCTGTGAATACAAAGGACCTATCGTTCATAAATGGCTGGTTATGTCTGCCCGAACGATCCGCGAATCGGCAGTCAGTTCGAGCTGCTATGAGTCTTTCTTTTAGCTAATAGTCAGACAGACGGCTGAGACACGACCTGGTGGTAGAGCAGCAGGTGATTATCTGGTGGCGGGATGTTCGGATCTCTCTAGTGTTTGATGGCGAGATCAGGAAGGCCAGTAGAAGCTGCTGCTCACGATTCTCCTGGAAGTACAGAGAAGAGAAATTTTCGGGGCATGTTGGTCTTGCGGAGGGTTTCTACTGAGATGTTTTATCTCGATTCTGGGCTGCACGAGATAATAAGCAGTATTACAGCAATGGAGCAGCTATCGGTCGAGCTCATGGCGAGCCTTTCTAGCGTCCAGGCGAGAGGGCACATATTGTATTATAAGATTCCATATGCGACACCACAAACCCACCTCCGTCAACAATGGAGTCGAACGATGTTTATCATTGACTCACACACGCACAGATTGTGAGCTAGTCAAAGCCATCTCCTGGCAGTAATTTGTTATATCGATGATGATTGAATGCAATAGCACAAACGGCAACCACAAATCGTGAGTTTGCCCGACCGAGTTCCTGCTCCGGTGTAAATTCTCCCTCGATTTTATAGATTGTGACCTAGGGTGGCGGAGCGTGCGTGGTAGGGTTCACCCGGGAGGACGATCGTACGAACTTTAGGAGAGTTTGAAGTCAGTACTCTGTATGCCTGTAATGTACACCCAATGTTGCCTATAGGCTTCTTGGTCTCTTCAGTAGTGCAGACAGCCTCGAACTCGAACGGTAACCCCTTTACGCCCTCTGTCCACGACTTCTTGACGTCGGCCAGCACCGCATCGAGGCCAGCGACATCAATGATTTTGGCACCGCCCGCCTTGCTGGCCGCGATGGAAGTACTTCGAGTGGAAGCAGTAGCTTCACGTCAAGGCTGACCGACATTTCCGACAATGTGTGCTGTGATGATGGTTCGTAAGAAAGCAGAAAATAGACCGGGCGCAGGCGCGGTTCATAGCGGTTTTGCCAAGGCATACATGTGACTACACAGCTGGAAGAGAGCGAGCGAACGCAGCACATGATGTCGTCAAGCAAACAAGTTCGGGGAGTACCTCACACCTATTGGCCCCATAGCAGGCCTTTCATGAACACCCCGTGCTCTTCGCGCCGAAAAATCTCCGTTGGTTCTGAACCCTGATCTTCAGCTCAGGTCATGCCTTGTCATTACGACGAAAGTGCCCGTAAAAGTGGTGATCGCATGCACAGCTGTGCCAACGATGGCAGCGCTCTGCAGCAATTAGAGTCGTTATCAAGGCATGTTCGAGAGATGGACATTGCACTCATCTCGGCAAGTGTCGGTACGCCTTTTGCATGCCCTGAACTTTCTTTTTGCAGTAGAATATGCAGTGTCCAAGGTGAATGAGCCTCTGCTGATTCCACGGGGCATGTTCGTAATCGGGTGTCATCATCATCGTGACCTCGAAGGCCATGGTGGAAGGTCTGACGTGAACCTCGAAGCTCTTGTCGCCGAGTGTTCGACTTTGGGCTGAGTTTTCATGAGTGGACGGTGACCAGCGTGATAGCGTCTCGCTCTTATGGGCATTGTTCTATCGAGGAGCCCAGTCGTCAAACAAGTAGTATGGACGGTCTCAACGTTATGGAAGTCTTCGGCAAGCAACTACACGAGACCTTCGGCATTTATGATGATGATCTGGGCTGAACCCAGGTTACCTCTAGTTACTTGCTATAGAATAGGGCTCTACATTGTAGCTTGCGATTTAACGACTTGTCGTAGCTACTAGGTTCCTAAATAAACGGGCGAGCGCTCCTATACCACTTTACAGCACAAAAATCATTGTTGCAATCGCTAAAGCATCCTCTAACGGTCGCTAAAATCTCCTCTATCGAATGGACTAGCTTTAGTAGGCAAGAGAATGTCGGTTTTGATAGTTGTATTGAAAGTCGAAGTTGCGGGCTGTCTCGTCGGAGGTCCTAATACTATAGTTTGATGCGCAGCAAGACAAATTAACGGCGGCCAGCTCGACCCGGCTGAGCTTCGGTCAGTCCCCCAGACCAACCATGAGGCCGGCAAAAACATACAACACAGGGGATTCCCTCCTGGTCACCCACGGAAGTACTAGTCCTGCGATTCCGTGCTTGAGTACGGCAGAGCGAACGGGATGCCCTATTTTCACGAATCTGTGGTCGTATGTGCTGGATGGGGAATAAATTGAGAGTATGTAGCCTCAGCTATCATTGTCGAGGCTTTCTGCACAGCAACCACCCCAAGATCTGCTCTTCCACACGCTACACAACGTGACATCATGCCATGACTGCTATCCAGCAATGGCACTGCCGATCTTGATAGCCTCAAGATCCATCCTAGCACCTCGCGCATGGCACACACTACGAACCCCCCGTGCTCCGATGAGTCCTGCTGCTGTGCAAATATCTGCCCACAGAGACATCTTCATCGGGTAGCTGACACCCCTTCTGTTCGCACTACAACTCATGTCACGCTCGAGTACTATACACTACGAGGTATTCGACACCACAAGAATGCCTTCCACTGGTAGCACAAGACCACCACTCAAGAGCGCCGACAGAAATACAGAACCATTGCCGAGCAAATAGTCACAAGGTTTCAACGAAATGAGATGTTTGCAGAACCACGGGAGGCCCAGAGACAGTGCGTTCGAGTTGGCCAAGAGAATTTGAAGAGGGCGCGGGGCGAAGCTCAGGATGGGAGTACGCAAAAGAGGCAGAAGATCGAAGAGCAAATCTAGACCATCATGCCGTAATCATCACCGCTTATGGTAGAGCCTAAACTGTGAGGAATGGCCCCCGCAAAGCAGAGGCTGTGTATGGAGCAATTTCATGGCTGCTGCTTCGCTCCGACAACAATGCAGGAAGTGTTCGAAATCAATCTGAGCAAGAACAACATTAGACGTTTCCCCGGTCATGATCAAAGAACCGTTCCAAGCGCCTTGTCTTGGACGATTCCATGAGCTTCATCACCGTGGTGCGATTGCCCCGCTCGTCGCTCGATATTCACCATTAGGGTAACCTCGTCGCAATACCCCGATGTGCCAGCAGCATATGCGGCAAGACGCAACACTATATGGATGGTATTACTCGAAACGATACCGTATACTATAGATTACTGTCTTCGTCATACGGGTAGCTGATTTGACTGCGTTGTTCACCTCGGTCAAAGCTCGACTGCCATTTACGTCCTCCTCGTCCTCGTCATCACAATGCGAATGCTGCAGAGTAGTGCCGTTGTAGTTAATCTCTGCATGCTTGAAAGAGCACCTCCGACCTTCTCAATCTCCTTGGCGAGCTCGTTGATGGTAGTGGTGGAGAAGATGGCAATTCGGTCAGTGGCACCCTGCAGCGTCTTGACGTTGATGGCCCAGAGTACACGTGGAGGGCCTGGTCCGAGATATTAGTACCTGCGACCGCTTCTCGCAGAAATGTTATAGACGTCCCGGCTGGTCCTTGGCATGGCGCGGCCTGGCTCGGAGAGCTGATGTTGTACGGAATAGCATCAAACGCCTGGCAGACGGCTTGCTTGGATTCGAGAAGAGCGGCGTTGAGGAGAGCGAGGTCGCTTCGGTGATCGTCGCGGTTCTTGATTCCTGCAACAACTTCGTTCGGAAGAGAGATCGTGACATTAATTTAATGTTGACCGACATAGTATCGCGTGTTGTGATAGTGGCTGATGTGAGGTGGTGGTCTGATGAGATACTGTGAGGCGGAGGTGGGCTGTGAGGGAAGGTGAATTTTTGATGTCTGTAGGTGCGAGAGGTGTAAGCCAGGACCGAAATGACCTTAAGTCTCAGCGAGGCGGGCAGTGCCGCTGTTAGCATGTGACAAGCTTGATGTGTTATGTTTCGGTCAAGACAAGTAATTCGTCGTCTCTAAATGACATGCACCTTACTGAGCCCCCTCCATCGTCGTATAGCCACTTATTTGAACACTCACAGACTCGGGGATTTTCTTCCACGCCTAACGTCCGCCCAACGTTTCCCACTAATCCTTCGCAACGACAGTCACATGAGCCCTTGCACCATACCAAGGCATGGCCCAACATTTATCAGCATCATGTCACGACTCTCGACTTACAGCACACTACTGACCTCCTCCAAGGTATGCTCACACCGCTCCATCCCCACACACTTACATTCCGTGTGCTTGCCCGACCAGATGACTTTGTGGGTGCTGGTCCGGATGTGAGACGTCGTCTCGATCATCTCGAAGAACTCCACGACAGTGGTACCGGTCTTTACTGCGATTGGAAGGTGTATGTGCACTCCATTGACTATGTTGTTTCCGAGAACAATGACGGGAATGATTTATGTAGCTAGAGCGGCGTCGACGATGGTTTGCTTGTTGTTCGAGATAACTTCGGCGAAAGCCTTGTCGATGCTCGCCGAAGTGACTTCGCAGGCTTGAATGGCGCTGAAGAGGTTTGCCGGAACTGTCGAGAGAGAGGCTGATGTTTGGCATGGTGGTAGTCGAGATTGCGATGGATGGTATGAGTGCAGTAGAGATACTTTGTGCTCGGTGGGTATTAGTATCTTGTGCGAGGTCTGAGACTGAAATGTGTGGGTCGGGTACTTTGTGTCACAAGGAAGAAGTGAACGAAGCATTTGAGGTGGTACAGGTGTGCGGCTCGCCAAGACTTGCACGTGCGCCGCAACAAAGTGCTCTCCGTGCCTTTCTAGTCGATGGTTACATGTTTTGGAACCCACGTACGCGTTCTCATCTAAACATAGAAACTTAAGCACCCCTGAACGCAACAACGAGATCCATCACCGCTTCCTTTCTGATTCCGACCTACTCTTATGTCAGCACAATCAACCAGCGATACCATGACTAGCAAAACTTACCTCTTCAACCGTAACATGGTTAATAATCTCCTCCTCGTTTTCCTTTGAGCCGTCGAATACGACTAGTCCATCCATACTCAGACGTTGACAATGAGGTAGAAGGCCGTCCTGGGCATGCACTCTCTCTGCAACTCCCAGCATAGATGTGAACTTGTTGACCTTGAGAGTAATGGTCTTGCCGACTGGGGTCCTGACAAAGATCTGAAAGGAGGACGTCTCCTCTAGCTTCGGGTCCACTGCAGAAATGCTGTTCCGTGGCGTGATGTCGTAGGGGATGGCAATGATGGTGTCAATAATTGAGTCGATGCTGGCGCCGATTGCAGCTTTAACGGCATCGTGGTCGACAGCTCGACCAGATTGAGCCTGCTGCTTGACTGAAGCGACAAGGTCGAGAGGAAGTGTGACGGGAATCTTGATGTTGATGGACATGGTTCTGGAATGGATGGGATGGATTTTGCTACAGTGTGGAACAGGATTAAAGATGAGCGCGGGAGGAACAGTTTACTATATTTTGACTGAGAATTGTCTCTCATGACACCATGCGAGACATAAAGACCTTCTGTTTGGTCTCATCTCCGATGCGACACAATTTCTGACAATGCATGAACAGGCACATGCATCTCAGCCGCACACAAAGGTCTCACTTATCGGGCCATATAGACATCCGTCCCGGCTCATCACAGCCGTTAAGATCTTCGTTCTCGCCTCTAGACATAGCAATCTTTGATCATGACCAACACGTCGAGAACATCAGCCGTCTCAACACCATACTGATGCCACAATGTCAGAGACCGTAACATCAGTGCAAGAGCTGAGCCCTTACCTCTCCCAAAGTCTTCAAGTCTTCCAGCTCTTCGCCACGAAACTCTAAGCTCTCAATCTCGAAGCAATGATCGTGATTCTCATCGAGTAGTTTCTCCTTTAGCCGCTCGACCGTCATCTGCGGGGCGACTTCAATGATGTACTCCCCATCCTCGCTGCAGATACCACGGAGTTTGATACTGAATCTTACCAGCAACGATGGTGGCGATGTGGTGGCTTCAGCCTTCTCGTATAGGACTGGGTTGGCCTCTCGATCCTGCTTCTCGGTCATTCCATCTATGACCACCCACGGCTGCAAAGGGATTTGGAGCAGTATGTCTCTTAGCTTATACTTGATCTATTGCAAGAGGTCAATCCATCAATTGATACGGCTTTCACTCAACAACTATTCTACCTTTTCGAGCGTCCACTCTTCCCTCGCCTCCATGCCGCAGTGGAGGAACACATGTCTATGTGCCGGCAAGCCGTCGACAGGACCCATCAGCTCCTTGACCTGGCGTATCGTGGTGTACTTGTTAGCCCCTCAGGACAAGATACTCATCATGGTGGTTCATGAAGCCGTTCGCAATGTCGAAGGTCTCGACGGAAGGTGTCTCGGGTGCGGCCGTGAAATGCTCAATCTTTGGCGGTGCGTCATCGTTCGGAATCGCTTTGACGGCGGCGATGAGATCTTTGCGGAGAGCCATGAGAATTGGCTGAATGACGTGCGGAGGGCAGTCGTTGTTCTTGACGCGGGTAATGACTTCTGGTGAGACTGCCACTGTGATATGGATGTCAGCACTCATGGCGGTTTCCTGCTGCCTCTGGCGGGTATGTGCTGCCGTAATGGAAATTGCTTTGAATGACCATCAGCGCAAACGTTGCGAGTCCTGAGGTCTGCATGTGTTTCCCACTTCTCATCAACTCGGCCGAATGGACTTTTATGTTACTGAGCTATGCCACTCGATGTGTACCTAGAGATCAGGAAAGTCGATCGCTTGTTAGAAGCAGTCAGTCTACTCCGAAATCGACAACGGCTGGATAGGTCTGATACATGAGCATGCAGACTCACAACCATCAGCCATGGTCCCTCAATCTTCATTAGCTCCAAAAGTCGCTGCGCTGCCGCACCCAATCGGCAACCAGCCATTTCGCGGCGTGAAAGCATCCGTAGTAGAGCAACATGGTCAGAAGCGTGTACGAGTTGTGATCGTTTCGGTAGAAGGAAGCTGCATTGCCAAACGTGTAATAATTTTGCTTGGCTACACACAGCAATCAGCGCACCAATGGTATACGCATCGCCCCTGTACGCTAAAATGTCAAAGCTGATCGGTCCATTAGAAGCCAAAAGAAAAAGTACCCGTCGTCCTTCGCAGTGACGGCATCTACCATCGATCAATCATCCATATCCTCGTCCTCATCCTCCTCGCTCTCATCGGCATCGACCTCCCCAAGAAGTTCCCTGTCCTCCTCATCCAGCTCTCCGCCACCCTCTTCTTCGTCCGGGTCAGGTTCCCTTCCAGCCTTGGAAACTTGCCGCGAAATAGCTTTTCTCCCAGCCTGGCCTGCCGCGGGATTTGGTCGGTATGCCACCGGGCCTGAGTTCACAGGAGGGACCTCGACAACCTCATCGTCCTGATCGAAAGTCTGCTGTCGCTTGATGACTCGCCGACGATCGAGTAGGATGCCCTGCTCTTCCAGTCGCTTTCGCTGCATCATAGCTTGCCCAGGAAGATTAGTCTCTTGCCATCGATCGATCCTGCGGGAGCACCGTCGGAAAGCCTGAGCGAGACTCTTCGCTTCTTCGCCGACGTCACTGGGCTCATTCGGAGCTTTTGCGAAGCCAGCGTAGAGTGCTCGCGGCCGGCGCCAGAGGTCGACGTTCTCTAGGAATTCGTCGTTCTCTTTCCCTCGATTCAGCCGCCAGTCGTCATCATTCTTCTCCGCTCGATCTCTTGCTTTCCGAATCTTGATCTGCTCTTCTTCTGAATCGTAGTCTGGTGGCATCTGGCGTATACGCTTCCACGCTCGAATGATGGCACTTTCTGATTCCCGCTTGTCGCGTGCGCGGGCATGGGCTCTCCGTATCCGCTTCTCGAGAGCATAGTCGATCTGTAGCTTTCTATGGTTGATGACTGCAGACTGGTGCTGCGTGATGCCACGATTTCGCTTCTGTGCCTGATAGGAAGGAGTTGGCACGTGGGCATTTGGTGCAGCAAAGGAGATGTTAGTCGATTGCGAGGGAGACATGCCCGTGGCGGCGACCAGCTTGTTAACGCCGCCAGGCGTGCTCACCATCATCTGCTGAGGTCCATCAGTGACAAAGTTGATCTGACCAGTATTTGGGAGCAGAGGCACGTGGTGCGAATCTGCTTGACTGGTTCGAGAAGGTGCGGTGCCCGTCTCAGGCTTCTTCCTGCGCCAGTTGCCTCGACCGGGTCCCTTCTTTGCGGAGGATGCTGCCGGCGTCTGTGCTGCCTGTGGCGGAGACATATCGGTGCCTTGAACGTCGTTGTTGAGGAGATTGTTGATACGCATGTCGCCGGCCGGTTTCATGTTCACGGCTTGGAAGCCGCGTGAGCCAACGGGTGAAGGCGAACGTGTGTACTCACTGCCCGTCTCATGCCGTAGCGCGGAGCTCTTGCCTACGGAGGGAGCTGTTACATGTTAGCTGTCTCCACTGAGAAAGGCAGGTACGTTCACTTACGAATGTGTCCAGGAGGGTAGCCGAGCTCACTGCCCTCATCGTCACTGGGATGAGCACCATGTCCTGTAGTCAAGCCTTTCTCCTTACGGGCACGCTTCAGAGCAGTCATGGCTGGACTCGGTTCACTAGCCAAGATGGATATCCGCTCCTTCCGCTTGACCTCGCCAAAGAGTTTCTCTTCCTCGGTGTCGACATTCTCCAGCTCGGCCTGCTCTTCTGTCAAGCTCTCTAGCGTAGGCACCTTCAAGGGTGGCGCATGTGGCCCCTCCTCGGCATCAGCGGGTTGTCCTGGACCAAACGGATTGCGCTGGCTGTCTTCCACACTGAAGTCGCTCTCGAGATACCACCAGATCAGCCACAAGAATGCCTTGGCTCTACTGGCACTGCTCAAGCTTGGCCGCATGACCAAATCGAAGAAGTCTCGCGGTGGAGGGAAGTGGACCTCGCTGATTTTCGGCGCATACTGGCTCATGACGAAGATGAGGTTGACGGGATTCGTTCGAGGGATCGCGGCAGCCTTGATGTCTTCCATGGTGCTCGGTTGTGGCTCGTCTTCGGTGGCGCCCTTGAGGATGGACTTCAGACGGGGTGCATCCTGCAGCTGTTTGTATGCATTTGGGTCTTGGTGTGCTTGCAGGGCAGGTATCGAGTGGTAGGTTCGCAGCTGTGCACGCATCTCTGGAAAGACTATTCTGTATGTCAGCCTTCGCCATTGCGCTGGACTTGATCATAACGCACAGTTGAGCGTCGTGTTCATTCGTCCCACGTTGACCAACAAACACACCATGGCCATACTGATCGCGCCGTCTTGATCCTGCAGCAGCTTCTCCTTCAAGATTTTGCTGCACTTGCTGCTCTTGGCCATGGCATCGATGTAAATGTCTGCAAAGGTATGCCCCTTTGTTCCATCGCTGTACTTGGTGAAGCACGGGGTGGTGTCGTCGAACACAAGCCTGAGGAAGTCGTACTGGATGTCCTTCCTCCACAACGGGATGCCATCCTCTTTCTTCAAGTGCCGTATCTTGTTGCCCGAATACACGGACGAGGTAGCTCCATTCGCATTGCGTCGGGTCGATGTGGTGGTGGATGTATACATGGGCTCGTCGCCATCGCCGTCGCCGTCGCCGTCGCCGTTCTCCGCCGGCTTGGAGGGCGTTGCGGCATTGTTGTCACCATCGAGCCTCTTCTTGGGTGGCATCGCATCTGTGCCGTCGTCGTTCCTCTCCAAGGACGGCAGCGGCACTGGCACTGGCACTGGCACTGGCGGCGGAGGGGGAGGAAGCACAATCGGGGTTGCAGCAGCAGGCCGGTCGGGATGTTGGTGGTCAGGCTCGCCAGCCAGTATGTGTTGCAGGGAGGTCATGGTGCTGGTCCAGGCGTTGTCGCCGTGTCATCTGTTTCAAAGTCTCACGACTCGGGACGCTGCGTCTTCGGGCGCTGTCGCTGGCGCTGTCGCGGTCAATGTGTCGTTCTGTCGGCCATTGGGGGATACGTGGTCGATGATGGGATTACATGCGACCAATGCGACGGCGACGCTGGTCGCTGTGAGAGGGCGCGAAGAAAACAGATTGCGAGTAGGACTACGGCGCATGAGTTACGTGGCGCTGTGCTGACACCCGACTGGTATCGGCGCTTTGACGTGGGAAACCGCGTCATACCACAACACAACCAACCCATCACTCCACATAAATCAGAACCATCATCGTGTTTGGGGGGGGGGGGGGGCAACACGAAGCAGATCCTGTGTAGCTAGCTACATTCGGTAGCTATTATTACATGCAGTAGCCCCCGTCTCCCGCTGTCAATGTTCCTGTTTTGGAGGATGGGGATGGGGATGGGGATGCATGTACGTACTGTAGTAGTAATCTGACAGGTCTAACACATGTCTTGCGGGATGATGAGCTTTTGCCCTCGCTCGGATCAACAGCTCTCGGAAGAAAGAATCTAGCCTAGCGTCCTCGTGTGTTGCAAGCAATGATCTTCGTCGGCGCGGGCGGTGCACACGGTCTCATCAAAGTCCAGTATCGTCCAGCTAGCTACCCTCAATATTTGATGTGGCTGCCCCTCCACCTAATGGGAACGTCGGTCGGAGAAGTATGAGTTGGTAGTCATCATCAGAATTGTAAATGGCATTCTCGACGACAACACCTATGCCAACAAGACTGCTGCTCGTGCACGTCGGTACATGTGAAGCAGAACCCCCCCCCCATCCCCCCCTCCCAGAATAAGAGTCCATTGGTAGGCGGAGTGTCCTCGGCCCTGCTTCCCACTGCAACATCGACCACGTCGCCACCACCACCACCACCACCCGCGGAAGAAGTCCTTCCCTGACAACTAGCAAAAGTTCGAGACCAGGATAGAGGCACACCTTCCGCAAACATTCGACGCGCTCTCATCCTGCTGGCGTCCTCCATCATGCCGGCCTCCAGGCGAGAAGCTCCCCGCTTCAAGACAATACAGCGCCTGAAACTCGACTATGCACCCGTCAAGATTACCCAATACGAATCAACAAGGACTGGTATGCGGCTGGCAGTCGTCGACAAGAAAGGTCCCAAGGTCGAGGGAGAGTTCGCATTGGCCACTGAAATCAACGACAACTCTGGCGCACCACATACGCTCGAGCATCTGGTCTTCATGGGCTCAAAGTCATTCAAATACACGGGACTCCTCGACCGGCTATCATCCCGAGCGTTTTCCACAACAAACGCGGGAACTGCGACAGACTACACATCTTACTCGTTGAAGACCGCAGGATGGGAAGGCTTCTCTCACATTCTCCCAGTCTATCTGGAACATCTGATCGTCCCCACCATGACCGACTCGGCATGTTACACAGAAGTCCACCATATCGATGGAACTGGCCACGACGCTGGTGTAGTCTACTCTGAAATGCAGGCTCGTGAGAATACCCCAAGCGACTTGATGGAGCTACACCGGAGAGTCCTCATGTATCCTGAAGGCAGTGGTTTCCGGTCAGAAACTGGTGGCATGACCAAGGAGCTCAGAGTCTTGACCGCAGACCGCATACGAGCATACCACAAGGAGATGTATCAACCAAAGAACCTTCGCGTCATCATCACTGGCGAGGTCGATCACGACGAGCTACTGCAAATTCTGGATGACTTCGAGACGACCATCGTTGAGGATGTGCCAAAGTTGAGTGATCCTTTCCGGAGGCCGTGGGTCGACTCAAAGCCTACACCGCGTCTCACGGAGACGAAGGTAGACACCATCCAGTTCCCAGAAGAGGACGAGTCGATGGGTGAGCTCACGGTCGGCTGGTTCGGGCCAAACTGTGACGACGCTCTTGCGGTGGCATCGCTGACCGTGCTACTGGCGTACCTCGCCGACTCACCAATCAGTGTGCTGGAAAATACGTTAGTAGAACGAGAACAACTCTGCAGTGCTGTCTACTATGAGGTTGAGACACGGCCAGGTAAGTCGATCTGAGGTCTCGAGCTGGTTGTGTTGTTATGGACAACGAGTGTGCCGCACGGGCAAAGTCCAGCTTGCTGGGAGGAAGACATTGCTAGCTCGGAAGCGACAGCCGCTCCATGTCTCTACTGTGGAATTTTCGCTGATCAGTTCGTCCATAGACATTGTGACCTGGTTCTACCTCACATCAGTCGAGACGGTTCAACTTCGTTCAGTGTACGAGCGTCTCATCGACGTGCTCAAGAAGACTCTTGACAAGCCCTTGGACATGTCGTACCTGAGTGATTGTATCAAGCGAGAGCGAAGACAGCTGAAGGAACGTGCTGAAAGTTCGGAAGACTTCTTTACCCAGCCGCTCATTGAGGATCATTGCTTCAGCGACCGAGAAGGACGCGCTCTGAAGGATATTGAAACATTGTCCGAACTCGATACCCTCGCAACATGGACAGAGGCACAGTGGAAAGAAGCACTGTCAAAGTACTTCGTTGACAACCACCATGTCTGCGTCCTTGGAGTCCCGTCTAAGGAGTTGTCCGAACGCAGCACCCAGGAAGAGAAGGATCGCGTCGAAGCACAGAAGAAGCGCCTTGGTCCGGAAGGACTTGAGGCACTCTCTAAAAAGCTTGACGCGGCGAAGGCAGAGAATGGTAAGCCGATTCCTGATGAGCTCCTTGAGCAATTCCCGGTACCACGGCCTGAGCTCGTGCCATTCATCTCCACAGTCACAGCACGTTCAGGCGCAGCCCGCAAGATGGGACGACTCGACAGCGAGATTCAACAGATCGTCGACCAAGCCGATGACGGTTCGCCACTTTTTATCCACTTCGAACACATCCCGTCCAACTTTGTGAAGATCAAGCTGTACATGGGCACGGCTGGCGTCCCTGCCGAGCTCAGACCAGTACTAAGCCTGTATCTGAACAACCTCTTCACAACACCAGTATACATCGACGGCAAGCGGATAGAGTTCGAGGATCTCGTCACAGAGCTGGAGAAGGACACCATCTCCTACCATGTCAATTCGTCGTACGGCAATCAGCAAATGGTGGCAATCACTGCTATGACAGAGCCAGAGAGTTATGCAAAGGTACGTCTGAATGGCAGAGAGCGCCCAGCAGTCCCTCAGAATGTCTTGCAACGCTGTCTATGCACTGCGCAACGCGCTCTCGACTGACGCTTTTATGCTTTAGGTCATCTCTCGCATCCGCACCGTGCTGTTCGATGCGATACACGACCCCGTACGACTGCACGCATCTCTTACCAAGATTCTGGCAGACATCCCAGCCGAAAAGCGAGCCGGCGACTCCATGGTTTGGGCAGTCAACTCCATGATCTCCTCCAATCGCAACGCAAACCGGCATGCCACCAACACGCTCACCAAAGCTCTCTACCTCAAGCATCTTCGAAAACAACTCAGGCAGGATCCACAAAAGGTCATTTCCAAGCTTCAAACCCTCTGCGACCGCCTCCATCGCCCAGAGAACTTCCGCGCAGTCGTGATAGCAGATGTGACCAAGCTCCCAGACCCAGTATCAGCATGGCAGAACCTGACGAAGGACCTTCCTGCCACCAAATCACTTGAACCACTCGACGACCTCAAGTCAACAATCAGCGACGTCGGCAAGACTCCAGGAACAGCAGCCTACATCATCCCCATCACCGCCGTGGACAGCTCATACATCGTCCTGACATCACTTGGCCCCGACTCATATTCTCACCCAGACCTACCTGCCCTCATCGTAGCGATAGCATTCCTTCGCGCAGTAGAAGGACCTCTGTGGACATCCATCCGTGGTACAGGCTTGGCATACGGCGCGTCAATCCGTCGAAGCATCGAGCTCGGTACGTGCTCCACGAGCCATCAATCTACGCTTCCGCAGGATAACTAACAACCTCTCTCTGTGTGCGCAGGCAAACTCCACTTCTCCATCGACCGCGCCCCCAACTGCTTCAAAGCCTACGCCGCCGGCAAAGCCGAAATCGAAGCCTACGCAAACGGCACCAAACCTCTCAAGAAACTCGCCATCCAAGCTGCCGTGGGTGAAATTGTCTACGAAATGGCCGAAGAGGTATGTCCTATTTTCCCCGCCCACTCCACTCCTCACTTATGGGCCCCTCCTGCCAGCACAGCACTCCCCACCACGTTCCCACCACGAACTAACCCGTGCATCTCTCTCCATCCAGGGCGCAACCATGTCCTACGCCGCCGAAGAATCCTTCATAACCCAGGTCATGCGCGGCCTCGACAAAGCCTACAACACCAACCTCTTGAAACAAATCGGACAGATCTCTCCCCAAGATGTGAAAGACGCCATTGAGAAGTGGCTCGTGCCGCTCTTTAGGTCCGAGACGGCGAATTTGGTGGTTACGTGTGCGGTTGGGATGGCGGAGGAGTTGGTGGAGAAGTTTAAGGGGGTGGGGTTTGAGGTGGAAGTGAGGAAGTTGGAGGATTTTCAGGATGATTATGGGGTGGGGGAGGGGGAGGGGGAGGGTGAGGATGATGAAGAGGGAGAGAGTGGGAGCGGGACTGAAGATGAGGGGAGTGGGAATGGGAGTGAAGAAAAAGAGGAGGAGGAGGAGGAGGAGTGATGTCGACACATCGGGGTGCTTCGACCTGTCTGAAGTGAATGGCATCAGCATGAGCATGAGCATGAGCACCGGCACGATCATGACAGCATAGTCAACGCACATTGCAACTAAGATTCAAAGACACAACTACACCTCGCCAGCTATCGCGCTTGCGCGTGTAAACATCTTCACTTCTCATCCCCAATCCTCATCTCAAAACATGCAACGGCAACATCGCAAACGCTAAATGACAAGAAACTCTCACATGGGTATCTCTCCAAGCCGATAGCTTTTTTCTCCTTCTCCCCTCGTCTCGAGGTACCGTCGACGCCCAGCGCCAACGCTCCTGAAAAGCCACCTCATGTCATCATCATCGTCAGAAAAAGGGTGTCGAATAAGGTGTGATAGTGTAATACGGGATCCAGAAAATTCAATGCCGCTGCAACGCCATGCCATAATTTCATTCTTCTTCCCCTTTATTCCGTCTGTTGCCTTGCCGTGTACTTCGTCGTTGGTGTCTCCAGAGTGTAGATTAGTATATCGATAAATTGCATCAAAGAGCAGCATCGTTGAAATCCCACCAGAAGTGCGTCGGTCGTCGGGAGATCACTTCTTCCTCGCCGGCTTAGCATTCAAGCTGCCACCAGCGAACCAGGCAGCAAGCGGTGAAATCTCCTTACTACTCTTGGACTTCGATCTCGCCTTGGTCTTATCCGACATCTTCTTCGGCCCGACAACATCGATAGCTCCCATACCGAGATTAGCAAACGGGTCTCCGAAACCGCCAGGTGGCGGCGGTGGTGGAGGGAAGTCCGGTCCGACCATCATGATATTAGGACTGCCACCCTTCTTGGCCTTCTTGCTGGATTCACCTTTCTTGCCGCCCTTGGAAGGCTTCTTGCCCAGATCATGTGACATCATGCCAAAGTCAGGACCAAGACCTGAGAGACCGCCCATGCCGAGGTTCGCGAAGGGATCCATGAGGTCGTCTGCGCTGGGAGCTTTCTCTTTCTTCTTCTCTTCCTCCATGGGCCAGAGGTGCATAGTGATCTCCCAGTCGGGCTGGACCATCGTGTCCCAGACTTGCGGAAGGATGATCTCGCCGTCGGGTCCGGTGAGATCGTAGTGTCCTTGGTGAACGTGGTCGCCAATGACATCTACGTGCATGAAAGCTTGCTTGATCAGACCCTCCATGCCCTTCCAGCTCTTGCAGTGGTGCCACGGGAAGCTGAACTTCCTGCCAACAGCATCCTTGAACTTGATCGGCGGCTTGAGAGAGTCTGGTGTCGGCTTGTTCTTCGCAATCTCCTCCTCGAGTGCCTTCTTCGCCTTGTCGGCTTCTTCTTTAGCTTTCTCGGCTTCAGCAAGCTTCTTCTCGTGCTCTTCTTTCGCTTGCTTTGCCGCAGCCTCGTGCTCGTCCTTGGCCTTCTTCGCAGCCTCCTCTGCCTTCCTCTCAGCATCCTCTTTCGCCTTCTTCCGCGCATCCTCAATCTCTTGCTTGCGGCGCTTCTCCTCTTCGGCCCTGGCCTTCTCAGCAGCTTTTGCAGCAGCTTCAGCCTCGCGCTCTGCCGCCCACGCCTTTTGTCGCGCGATAGACTCTTCTTCATGCTTCTTGATCAGCGCCTTAAGGCTGTCAATCTCCTTGCTGCTTTCCTCCTTGCTCTTGCCTTCCAAATCGTTGCGCTTCTCAATCAAGTCCTTCAGTGCCTCGATCTCTTTGTCCTTCTCCACCTTCTTCTTGCCATCATCATCGTTCCGCTTCGCGATCAATTCTTGCAATGCTGCCATCTCAGCAGCCATTCGCTCATCTCGTACAGGCGGAGAGCTGCCTCGCGGGACTGGCGCCGGCCAGCCGTGCATAGGAGGGTAGCCTGGGTAGCCTGGAGGTGCATACCCGCCATACGGGGGCATGGGCTGATGATACGGTGCCATGAGCTCCGAGCCATGGAACGCAGATGGCGCTGCGAAGCTTTGTGGTCGCGGAGGCCCGTGAGGTCGCGGATGTCTCTGCGGCGGCGGTTCGGGGGGTGACATTGGGTCAGTCGCGAAGTAGCCTGAGCTTTCGTGCGAGCTCATCGGCGAGAAAGGATTTGCCTCGTGGCTCTGTGGCGCGAAAGGGTTGGGTTGAGGATAGCCGAATGGATCCGGTCGTCGTGAATGCACCAGTGCTTGATGCGGCGGCACGTATGGATCGGGATATCCTGCGGAAGTCATGCTTGGTGGATAGCCACCATGGCTGGGAGGCACGCGTCCGTAGCCCGGAGGCATTGGAGCAGGATATGAGCCTGGCGGCATGCCATGGTGGCTGTATGGTGGGTAGTCATCGGCGGAAGCCACGGTGCTCGACGACTCGTCAGAAGGGACGCGCCTGGATGTGCTGCGTCCGTGTCGTGAATGCGAATGGCTCTCTTGTCGGCTGGTGTGGTGTCTCCTCGAAGACTGTCTTCGTGCGGGTGCGTCCTCTCGTTCTACGACTCGTCGCGAAGAGTGTCGGCGTTGTGGCGCAGGGCGTGCCTCCACGGTGTGCCGGCGACTGGCCGGTTGCCGCGACCGCGATGCACTGTCGGACGGATCAATGTCGTCGTCGTATTCGACTTCACTCCAGCTCTCTTCGCTTGAGAAGGAGCGGCTGCCGCCACTGGATGCTGGTGAACGCGCCGATGCACTGCCACCCGATGATGTACGTTCTGGATAAACGTGCACTATGCGGTCTGAACCCGAGGATACAACGATTGATGCACTGCGCAGTTTGCTGTCAGCTCGTGGCCGCGCCCCTTTAGTGTTGATCTTGGGGGCCGTCGTGCATTGGAGGGGCATCCTTGCGGCGCCCCGACGCGGAGAACGGGAGGGCATTAGGAGTGGGATGTGGGGAGTAGTGATGCATTGGAGTGCGTGATGACGGGAAGAAAGGAGGAAGCAACTCACGGCATCGATTAGAACAGTGTATCCGGTACTCGACCCTTACCTTGCTGCACTAAGCGAACAAGGTCAAGGTCAAGAGGCCTGGTAGAAGCTCGACGATGTATCCAGGGCGATGGGTGTCCCGCTCTAGGGCAGAAACACTGCCACTGGCGGATGACGCCTTCTGGCTTGCACGGGTTCGGCAAGCGAGTAGAAGTCTCCGAACGCAGATCTATGGATGTTGCTGTAATGGTTGGTTGGGAACACGATTGTGGTGAGGTCCAGTGCCCGGGGAAGATGTGAAGACGTGTGGTAGCAAGGGGCAGGTCGAAGCTGAATTGGATGCAATAGATGCGATGCGCCTTGGGTTTGTGTGATGTTATTACGAGGCGTTTCCAGGCCAGGATAGTCCTAGATCTGAGATGGATCGCAGAGTCCGGAGAGCGACGTGACTCGTCCGTTTTTAACGCTGATCAAAACACCCCGCAGCCGGCCGGCCAGCCGTTCGAGACAGCTTCGATGCGCTGAAACGTCCACAGTGAACCCTGGCGGACGACACCAACAGTGGTCTGTTGCAAGGCCTTGCGGTAGACGATCCAGCACCGGTGACGTGCGTGCTGCAAAAGACGTCGAATGATTTCCCGACTGGTGAGCTAAATAAATGTTTGTCCTTCTCACGTCCGATGACGAAGCGTTAGTGCGGGCGGGCGCTGGCGATCTTCTTTTTCTTCTTCTTCTTCTTCTTCTTCTTCTTCTTCTTCTTCTTCTTCTCCTTCTTCCTCCTTTGCAACGGCCAGGGGCGACGTCAATATGTGTAACGGCTAATAGTGAGTCGATATGCTTCCTCTAATTCGACGCTGTTTCCGTGACTACCAACAGGTCAGCAAGGGGCCACGACCTTCCATCATCCAAAGTGAATGGACCCGGTGACTGCCACTGCGAAGAAAAAAAGATTGCCGGTGGTTGCAAGGCACCACCAGGAACCCCGCCAGCGCCAACTGGAACAGGCCACAGTGCGGCGACTAACGGGCCAAACCGGCGTCTTGCCTCTGCAACATGCCGCAGCAACCGGCAGTAGCGTGGTGGAGTCGACTTACAGATTGCTCTGGCGGATGCAGAATGCAGCAGACCAGCACTCGTCGTTTGTCGACGTTCGTTCAAGACAATGGAGATGGTCGTGAAGAGTGGCGATATCACGATCCCGGGTAGAACTATGGTAAGAGTGCTCGTGGTTGCTCCGGCGATGAGCAATCCCGGAGTCAGAAGCCTTTTCTGCGCGATGCCACCTCCAATGCGATTGGGCTCGCTTTTGCCGCCAATTTCCCCCCGTCCAACGCAGCAACGCGTGACAACGCAGTAGTAGTTGAGTCGCAGCTGCCCGCAGGTTGCAGTAGTAAATCCTCACCGGTCTGGCGCTCGTCGTCGTCGTCTGAGTCTTCTTCGCTTGGTAGGTCCGACGATATGTGGAAGCATGAAGGATACCGATGCTAGTGGTCTCGCGAAAGCAGCAATGACTTGCAGGAACGAGACGCCCACCCAGGAGAGCTGGAAACAAGAAACAAAAAGACCTGTTGTGTGCGCCGCACCACACTGCAGCAGCAAGGCGGGCACAACGTCCGGACTCGCAACGATGCAACGACGTCGCTGTACAACCTCAACCCGACCAGCCGGGAGCGAACAAGGCGCGATGCCGTATAACGCTCGCCTATATGTAAGGCAGGACAAGGGCATTCGAAAGTGTTCCACCCTCTGATGGATCATGCACGTGCGGCCGAAGGGGAGTACCCCGAACGCTGACTCCACCTTGGGCACACATTAACAAGCAGCGTCATCCCAGCAACATCACAGTCAGAACGGCTGGGGCGTCACGCGAAACCGTAAAACGTGTTCGAATTTGGCGGCGAGTCGGCGACGTGAGTTTTCCACGCAAGGTGAACGCCGAGACTCGCACCTGGCAGGAGTCGGCTATTTGGGCAGCGACGAGACTGCCACGTCGCCGAAGCCGACGCTACCGCAGAACATGCATACCCACATGCATGCTGCATCATATCATTCGCAATAGGACCCCACGTAGCCATCTTGATTGGGGAGGTAGAGGAGGAACGGGCCGGATTTTGGCATCCTACTGTACGTGAGAATTGCTTGCTTGCAGCCCAAGCAGGAATACTGTAATAATAGATTGGGCTGCTGCTGCGAGGGATCTTTGTAGACGCCTATTTCTCGGAAATGACGATGGTGAATAGTGGTTTTTTTGTCTTGAAAGTGATGAAGGATATCTTATATTGTGAGCCAAGTCCACGCTTCCTTCCTGTTGGGTATCATAAAATAAATTCTAGAACTCTGCAGTGCTGAGCGGTGTGTATGAGCTGTGAGCAAGCAAACTTTCGGCATCCACTCAGAACAGCTGTGGACCGGCTTTCGTAAAAACCATAACATGCAGCCATCCTCCTCTTCCTTCGTCAACGCATTCCTCTTGAGCCATGAGTCCCTCCAATTCGTCCAGCAAACAGGAACGATGCAGCGTTGTCCCTGTTTCTCATGCCGTCCGCCGCCCTCGTGCTGTGTCCCGATGATTCGGATACGTGGCTGCATACAATCACTTGACCAGCATCTCGACCTGGTCCATATCGTCCAGGTCTGTATTGCCGACTTGCTCGTCTGGGTCAAGCGCTTCGCCGTCCAGCTCGAGGGAGACTGCTTGGTAGGAGGCGATGCCGAAGTCTTTCTTGGCGGCTCTGATGATTTTCGCGAAGCTCGTGTCCTGTGAGGTGGGTTAGTGGTGGATAGGGTTCTCTTGTGGTCAGGTATACTCACGTTGAACACTTGGACCTTGTAGTCTTTCTTGTTCTTTGCCTTGACGATCAGCTTGATGGCTCGACGAGCTGGTGCGGCCTCTTCCTCCTCGACGCCGGCATCTGCGTCTTGGTGCTCGTCTGCGTAGTCGCCTGCATCAGCGCGAGCCTGGCGCTCTTTTTGTTGCCTGAGCTGTTCAAACATATCTCCAGTCATAGCTTCCATTGCGACTTTCTCGACGCCCTCCTGTGTTGGGTCGCTGTCGAGAAAGATTCTGCCATCTGCATCAGCGCTGATGCCCAGACGCTGCACAGTCGAGCTGTCATAGTATCTGCGACCATTGTGTGTCAAGAACACTTGCTTACTGAACTCTTCTGAGAATCCTTGCTTCTTGCACCACATCTTCCTGACATCGCGTAGTGACTGAGACAACTTCCGCCATACTATTAGCGGAGCTGTTTCAGGTATTGATGAGGTGATCAGGAGCTGTATTGCTGCATCATGCAGTGAAGCTGTCGGCAGGTGGCCGTTAGCATCACCCTCATCGATGCCCGATGAAACTATCACTTCGGGTGTTGCCAATTTCGCAGTCTTTGCTTGCTCTTTCAGCCTGGCCGTTGCTCGGGCTTTTCGTTGTAGCTCTGCGATCTCCGGGTCTGAGTCGACTTCCTCTTCTGGTTCTGGTTGCGGCCGTGACTGTGGCTGTGCTGGTTGTGGAGGGAGCGCTGTAATTTCTGCTTCGTCATCCTGCGAATGATCGTCTACATGGACAGACGCATTGAATCTGCTATTCGGCTTCGCAGGAGTAATCACATCTTTCGTTCGTGTGTTTCGAGGTGATTGTCGTATCGGTAGCTGTGGTTGCGCATCGTCTTCCGAGTCAGATATTGTGATAGAGTCGCCCAGACCAGCACTCGCCAGCAATTTGGCGCTCTCTTCTGCAGTGATGCGCCGCTTCTTTAGGCCACCCTTGCCGTCCTCTTCCTTGATCTTCCTTTTCTCAGAACTACTGCGCCGCTGCGTTTCTTCCTGTTTCGCTTTGCGTTGCTCCTCTTTCTCCTTCTCCCTCGCTTTCCGCTTCTCTTCCCGCTCGAGTCGTTCTCTTTGCAACTCCAGGAAATTGTCAGAGTGGCTGAAAATGTTCTTCTCGCTTTGACCTTCAGCTTTCATAGACTGCGATCTCGCCCACGACGGCGCCTTGAAGAAAGACATAATCGCAGTGTGGGATGAGGTATTGGTAGAACTGGCGATGCCAGCGGGACTCAATGTCACGAGCAATGATGAGCCCGGGTTGTGTTGTATGTGAGGTTTGAGAACGTAATGAATTCGCGAAGTGAACCGCGACGCGCCTGCGGGGCCAGCTGGGATCACGAAAGTCTAAATCGCTGGCACGATATCACATGCTTCGAGTATTCATTGAGTGTTTGTGCCAGAGCCACTATTGCATACATGCAATCCGTCAGCAACATCGTACTTCAGCTATTCCTGCACCTCTCTTGAGCTATACGCAGCCACCCACTTCTGTCAACATCCTCAGCGTCGGTTCAGAACTCCACGTAAATACTCTCTTGCACAGCTGGTATCCTGCGAACAACGACGATGCAGACGCAACCAAAGCAAGGGGACACGACCTGACTCGTGCCACTCCAGAGCTTTTGTGGAGTCGTGTTCCATCGCCGCATCAATTCCTCTGCCCTGATGGTGAGACGAGTTTTCCTTTGGTACGTGAAGCTTCTGCCCATGAGGCCTGATGACACGCGGCAGGAGGCAACATGTTCGACTGCTCAAAGCAGACCCGTGAGCCAGGGTACAGTGGCGTGTCATGTGCACCGGCCTGGTTGGGATGTATCGATTGCTCTAACACCGCGGCACGCTTGTTTGAAACTGCGAACGCTCTGCATATGTATGCGGTGAAAGCTTCGACATTGCGGTTCCAGGTGGCAAGCTGCTCCGCTGTTCATTCGTCAGGGGAGTATTCCGGATTGACTGCTATGTACAACTCGCCCCCGAGTCCGTGGTATGCTCGCTAACGTATCCTTGACGCATGCGTTTGTCGCAAGGTCTCGGTCAGTATATGTGTCGATCCAAGGACATCAGTCGGCAGTCTGTAATTCGCTCTCGGACAGATAGAACGTGACGTGCTTGAGGATGACACATTCTTCGAGGAAGGAATCAGCTTAAGAGGAGCTATGTGTCTATGACATCGTGGGCTGATGAGAATAAACGCTGAAAGTCATCTCGAATGCCGAGCGCACGCCCAGAAGTCTATCGCGCGGTGCCACCAATATCACCATTGTATGGCTGACGCAAAGGTAGCGTATTCCACGCCGTACTGAAGCGTGATGAGGAACGGAATGGCTATCTCAGTGCACGGTACTGTACTGTACATGATGGGGGAGGGAAGTTGCGGACCCAGCATGGCCATTGGCCGGCAGACATGGATCGGAGTGCACAGACTCCCGAGCAGCGGCTTGCTGACGGGAGCGACATCTGGAGCCTCGAGCTTCAGCAGCTTTGCTCTGGACCACTTGGAGCTCTTTGCGACGAGACACACCACCCTCCACCACCCTCGACCACCCTTGACCACCCTCACCACCCTCACCACCTCCCAGCGCACCGCGCGCATCCTCGCCGTCGCTTGTCGCCACTGACAATGGCCGACTTATACCAGCTCAACGAGCAGGTAGCCGCCGACCCCGAAAACTTCGAACTGTGGGAGAAGTTGGTCGCAGAGAGTGAAGCACAAGAAGGAGGACTCAGTCGCAATTCAAGTCCACAGGCGATCGCTGCGACTCGCGATACCTATGATCGCTTTCTCGCGCGCTTTCCGCTGTTCTTTGGATACTGGAAGAAGTACGCCGACCTCGAATTTGCCATAGGCGGCACCGAGGCTGCCGAGATGGTGAGGCAGGAACAGGGTGCAATGAATGAGGACACTCGCTGAACGATGCGCAGGTCTACGAGCGCGGTGTCGCTAGCATCGGCATATCTGTCGACTTGTGGGCCAACTACTGCGCCTTCAAGGTCGAGACCAGCCACGATGCAGATGTGATCCGAGAGTAAGTTCACGGGCAACCCTTTCCTTCCCTGCCCATAACCACCTTCAGAATCACACAAAATCATCGTCCGGCCTTATACTGCCTCGCTGCCAAAGCGCAAGTCACTTGGTGAGATCTCCACTCCGCGGGCTGGCTGCTATGAGTCTTACCTCTACCCTTCAGACTTATCAACCACATTCGTTACATACCTGGCACTATTCCGTATGACATAGCTCATGCATCTGCCGTCACGACTGCAATCACTCGAGCGATCTGATTTGACGGTATCTGGTTTTGTCGTTGCACGAGAGCTTGGAACTCAGGACTGAACATGTTCGCGCCCACCACCCTTGTTTGCTCCCTGTCTTTTGTGTTAGCCTGTGAACAGTACTGACCTTCTTAACACAGACTCTTCGATCGCGCTGCAGACAGCGTTGGTTTGGACTTCCTGGCTCACCCGTTCTGGGACAAGTACATCGAGTTCGAAGAGCGTCTCGATGCCCACGATCGCATCTTTGGCATACTGAACCGCATCATTCACATCCCGCTGCATCAGTATGCACGCTACTTTGAGCGGTACCAGACCATGGCGGCGCAGCGACCCATCGCGGACATTGCATCAGAAGAGATCATCACACGATTACGGGACGAGATCGCACAGGACACCTCTCTCAAGTCCAAGGATCCGGCCGCCGTCGAAAAAGAACTGCGAAGCAGGATCTCCGCATATCACATGGAGATCTTCGCCCGGACACAAACCGAGACCACGAAACGTTGGACCTACGAGCAGGAGATCAAGCGACCTTACTACCACGTGACCGACCTCGACGATGCGCAACTGGTGAACTGGAGGAAGTACCTGGACTTTGAGGAGATTGAGGGAGACTACGCACGGACGAAGTTCCTCTACGAGCGATGTCTTGTGACGTGTGCCAACTATGATGAGTTCTGGTACCGCTATGCTAGATGGACTATGGGTCAAGCCGAAAAGTCGAAGGTCATCTTGGACGAAGAAGTCCGTAACATATATCGACGCGCAAGTTGTACCTACGTCTCGGTCGTTCAGCCGGACATCCGCCTACATTATGCACGATTCGAGGAATCGCTGGGCAAAGCAGACACCGCGATCGCCATTCACGAAGCAATTTTGCAGCACCTCCCGAGCCATCTCGAGACCATTGTGTCGTTGGCCAACACACATCGCCGCCAGTACGGCCTGCAGTCTGCCATAGATGTGCTTAAGAGCCACATCAGCAACTCGAGCTTGACTCCAGTTCGAGGTCCTCTAATAGTGGAACAGGCTCGGCTGATCTGGAAGGTGAAGGGAAACGCAGATGAAGCTCGCAATGTCTTCAAGTCCAGTCGGCAGCCCGATAGCAAAGCATTCTGGGCAGGCTGGCTAGACTTCGAGATCGCGCAGCCAACATCCGAGAAAACCGAAACGACGGCATACGAGCGCATCAAGACGGTGTACCAGGACATCAGAAAGTCGTTACTGCGACCTAAGGACATCCGCGAACTTGCATCACGCTACCTGACTTACCTGGACGCGCGAGGAGGCAGGGACGCCATGGCGGAGTGGACGGAGATTGACAAGGAGATCAATGGACCCATCAGCATCGCCAACGCATGTGCTGCGGCTTCGAAAGCTGCGCTTGAGAATGGTCACAAGGCGAGGTAATGCGCAGCGGTTGCGTGAACCGCAGATGCGTAAGATACCCGTCCACTTATCACGGCATTTTGAGTCTCGCATGATGTGTAGCATAGCTGAAAACGGCGTTCATACCATGACCTCGCACTGATTGCTGCCATACTTCGGCGTCAGACAGGCACGGCTGGCACCAGAATGGAAAGTCTCGCGACATGGCGCTCAATGCGATGCATACCTTTCTCGAACCTCTCGAAGGCTGCTCATCTTGCCTACCTATGCACCTCATATGTACGCAATTGTGCTGAAAGCTCGTTAGCGTTCGTGAATGACTTCTTTCGCCTTGAACACGTCCTCGTGCATGAAATTGTTACTGTCATTCTGCTCTTCTATCTATTAAAGCCTCACTCTGCGCGAATGGAATAACCCAAAAAACAGGCGCGAGATCCATGGCACAAGCTCCCTATTCAACGACTTGATAGTCCTTGTGGCAGCTCGACAGCTCAGTCTCCCGGATCAACTGTGAGTGCGGTCTACTGCTCATTGCTGCGTACACCTTATTACCGCGCCAGCATTCGTCCGCACGTGAATTCGGCATCGCAAGGCTTCACCGAGCATCGCGCATGCTCCGGTTTCTAGCATAAATGCTCCTGCGCCAACCAGCATCGACCTACTCCCTGCCTCTTTTCACCCACTCTTCACTCAGAACATCCGACAGCAGCAAATTCTCAACGACAGAAGCATTACAAGGCTGTTCACCAGCGAGAGAGCTTCGATCACAAGTGCTTGCTGTCTTGCAAGGCTCTCGGCCGCTAACTGCAATTGTCCTCGTCGCGAGCGCGGGCGCTGCATATTTGAGCAGGCTTCGGGCCTCCTACTATCCTCCACCGGACATCGCCCTATCTCACCACATTCTCTACCCAACAACGCCCCGGGTGTTCAACAGACCAACCGCAAGACCCGGTCCTTTGGTCACTGGAAAATGTCAACCTCCAACAGCAAAGGCGTGCAAGCCTACTTCATTACTGCCACGACCCACGACAACATCGACACTACATCCGCCTCTGGCATCACTCTCCTCCACAAGCACAGCATGTGTTGAACACCTCAGCATGGACCTGGACTACCGCAACCACCGCCCAGTCGTGGCTTCCGATATGGTGCTCTTGGGTCTCCTGATTTGCTTCTTCCTCTCTGGCACCACCAAAATCCAGGCGGCTACTGGTAGAGTCCACACTCGCGACACCTCGACAGTTCCCGCCAACGACCTCGACTTCAGCAACGGCACGGGTGCCCTCTACAACCACACGCAAGATGGCAGCTTCCTCTTCAGGCGAGCGGATGGCTACATGCACGACCCTGTCGATTTTGTTACGTTCTTCGACTACGTCTGCAAAGGTCGGCAGCTGACCGATTTGATGCTGGAAGGTGAAGCACATGTCGCAGGCGCCCCGTACAACGTTGCGCAGAGGTCCGAGATCAAATTCAGTGATTACGTGTGGGGCACCCATACAGTGTGGACCGCCCAGGTGAATGAGCCAGGATACCAGGCCCGTCGTCTGATGCCAAAGCTGCAAGGTAAATCCCGCATTGTGGAGGCCCTTCACATCCGCAGGCGTACGCCGTACATCTGGACCGTGCCGAGGTGAAAACCAAGTGTATGAGATGCAGAGCTAATGACTTGTATTTCGTCAGTACCACATGGCTTAAACAATCTAGAGGGCATGAAAAAGGACAACATTTTCTTCGCTACAATTGACTTGGAGAGTGATCGCTGGCTCCATACGAAGCATGTGCAGTCCCGAGATTATGGCACAACTTTAGGGGTACGTATCAGTTGCTGAACGAGCATATCATCGCAGCAGTGCTAATTACTCAGGCACCCGATGCAATAGCCACCTATGCATACTATGAGCAATTGACCAATAAGGACGGGATTATAGGTAAGTGAAAAACCGCTCGGCTTCCTTCTGTCAGATGCCACTGTAAAGGTCAACGTTGTAGCACGCAGAAAGCCTTCATGCTTTGGTCGCCGCTCGACTTCCAGATACGCAGTCACAGATCATGGCTCTGCCCATACTGGTCATAGACATCACTGACGAAACACAATTATCATGGGGGCTCGCAGTCCACAATTCCAGATTGCAGCCCGGAACCTTCAGCAAAGCCTGCCGAGAGTCAGAAAGTGGTCCGATGTAGGTCAACGTCCATTCATTACTTGACCCCACTGACAAATGTGCGAGGCTGCCTTTCTTCAAGATCTGAAATCAAAGGGACTTGCGGTAGCGCGCCAGCAGCAAAATGGAAAATCGCTGTTGACAAAGCCCCCGCAGTGGTTTTTGATCAAGGATATATACGGGCCCCCAAGTACCCTGGCTGTGATCACACGGTGCCTGCGATTCCACGGTTGGACGGATCCACATTTGCCACTTTGGCACAACAGAATGACTTTCCCAATCGGATCGGCCTGCTACGATGCCATTCTGGGCACACAGAACTCGGCAGCCTTGGCTTGGCTCCTCATAGAGCACAAGTACAGATACGGCGACGCAGCTCTGGGCTCTGTCACGATATACTCCGATCTAAAGGTCAACACCGGCTCTCCGCCAGGCGACTGGCCACCAGTCCCTGTCCCAGACTTCAGCCCACATCTTGGCCTCATTGAGATGCCGAACCTGCTGTGGTGGGCCGGCAGGCTTGGTGTCGTAAATTCGGGAGAGGGATATGGTCTCAAGACTATGAGAGTTGCGAATGCTCTCTTTGAGGGTGATCTGCCATTCACCATCGTGCATGAGGGGAACTTCGACAACCCGAACCACGCACTACTGGCCAGCTATCCGCTCCCATGGCCTCTGCGTCCTACCGATCAAAGATTATATGCATAGACTCGGATGCTTCGATCGCGCACATCGGACTCGACAGCAAACTTGCGATACCCGAGAAGTGGCTCCACTAGAAGACGACTGCGTTCAGGCTTCAGTTCCGGAACTGCTAAATCACGGACAGGATTTGGGAAGAAGCCATGATGGCAAAGTTTTTGCTGATCGTTCTCATAAATGGTTTCGAGACTCCCAAGGTGTGCGCGGATGATGTATCCTCTTCCGAGAAAGTCGATGATACGACACGAGCAAATGAGCGAGCTATAAGTGTGATTTCAGAGAGGAGAACTTGACTCGCGGATGATATAGAACAATCAGAATGAAGTTTGCTTTGCTCCTCACACTCGGAAGCACTCTGGCTTATCTCCATAGCCACTGTCACAGCGCAGACCCACCGTGTCTGCCGCGTCTGCTACACACACTACCCACATTATCACTTCTGTTCCACTGATCTATGGCCACACACCCAAAGGAAAGATAGAGCGGCGGCCTCAAACTTCTGCATGGATAACTTTGGTCTTGCAAGAATTGATGATAAACATCGAACACCAGCAAGCTCGCGGGGGGAGACATTGCTAAGAGGACTGACTTGCGTGGATACATACTGCTGTGGATGTGTATGGGAAAGGCTCTGCCACTTCCGCCGTCACACTGCAAGGCGGAGGGCTGTCGGCGCATCTTCTCGCTGATCGAGAATAGTCAGATTGGGCTCTACAATGAAGCGTGACTCGACGTGCTTCGATCGAGTATGCGGCTGCGAAGTTAAGGTGGCGATGAGTTCATATGGTTTCGAGGCAAGAAAGATGGGACAGCGTGAGGTGAAGTTTTGAGTTGCGCAGAACTTTGTTGTGGGCTCGTGCACGATCACGTGCTTGGAGAGTGCAGTTGCATCTCCCATGGTTCCATTGCATCGCTCACTTTCTGATCCGCGTCCCACGAGAAGGAGCTGCGAGACGCAAGAGCAGGATGGGGTAGGAGAAAAATGGGATACGCCGATACATTACTCCGAGTATATACACAGGCGCCGTGGGCTCGTCGATGTCTTGATCTACAAGAAACGCCTCCAATGGGCGAATCAGGCCAGGGATGCCATGCATCAGATGCTCTTGAGACCGAGCCTGCTGTGAATTTGCCAGAATTACTGTCCATTCTTACTGAGATGCGCATCTATCAGGGCTTTGTCCCTCGAATTCGACGTGCCCTGGTGCAACTGCTATCGTCGACGACACATATGAAGCTATCTGCTGGGATGAGAAGGTTGTGTCAAGAGAAGACTATTTCTGCAGGACCGCAGCGTTCTGAGGGCAATCTCAGCTGGTCGCACCTGTGAGGACCGGTGGATGCTGAATCATTAATCATGACCATGGACGAACAATCCCGAACGTCTGTACGTGTCGTTCACGACTTTTTGGCAGCTCGGGTCCTAGTACAGCCATGTATGGCTTTCTACTACGGACTGCTGCTATTGACGCCCTATCCACAACAATTCATTAGCCGGCAATAAGCCTCCATCACGTCGCAGCAAAGCGCATTACTTCCGATCTCAGCAGTGCGATGGCCACAAACGACAACGCAACAGGGCCCAGGAACCCTCCCAAAACAGGTGTGACGCAATCCGCTGTCAACGTCAGCTAAGATATCAAAGAAGAAAGCGTAAACCATGATGTCCAACAGCAAGCTGGAATATCCAAGACCGAGGTCTCCAATAAAGCCCTCTACCGAAGTGGCCCATCCAGAAGGCTGCTGCTGTATGTGCTCGTTGTCTCGCTGAACCCGACTATGAGTGCATATGCACCGGATCAAGACATTACGTCCCAGTTCAACGGCATCGCAGCTTCTGCTTTCGAATCATATGCTCAGCTAGGCGCGATGGACACTGCAAGCGCTATCATTCGCGCTTTATCGAAGCCGTTCCTGGGCCAAATGGCCGACATCACTTCCCGTCCGACAACCTAGGTGGTACTTTTGCTGGTCTACGTGGTCGAATTCGCAGTGGCTGCTTCATCCCAGAATCTGATGCATACATCGTGGGATCATGATTCATAGCGTCTGGGAAGAGAGGTCTCGATAGCCTTGGCAACATCAGTTTCGGTGATCTGACACCTCTCGAATGGCGTTCATTTTGGGGCAGTATGCTAAGCACCCCGTTCGTGATCACGACATTCATCAATTGACTCATTGCCAAGGTATTTATACCTAATGATTGGCGCTGGGGACTTGGGATATTTGCTATCGTTGTCCTGGTTGCATGAAGACCTGCCATCTGGCCATTGTACGGGATGTTCACAAAGCCCAGAAGATGGGCATGATTAGTATGGGCGAGTCTGGTCTTGCTCGAAAGAAAGGCGTAGAAGCTCGGCAGTACGCGAGGCTGGGACGGTCTGTTGCAGTTGAGATGTGAATTGGTGGACTTCTTCTCTTGGGCCTGGCATTCTCCTTGATCCTGCTAGTTCACGATCTGGCTCCTGATGCATCAGGCACATGGAGCAACCCTAGCATGATCGGCATGCTTGTTTGGGCTTCGTCGGACTCGGAAGCTTCATCACCTACGGGGCGCTTGTGGCGACGTGCCCCATCATGTCCGCAAGCATCTTGACAGATAAAGCCTTCCTGGCGGCGTTGATTGTTGATTCACCGAAGCAGATGGCATCTGCCACGCGCAACAGCTACTTCTCGTCCTATATATACATCACGAAGCCATGGTCAAATTACGCATAAAATGTGTTCATTGGCACCACCACTTAGACGCTCGTATAATGGGTCCAATAGAGGGCCTGATCCATCGAGCCAAACACCGATACATTTTGATGCTGTGTATCATGAGCCCAATAGGGGAACTTATATGGCGAGCGACACACCAATACAAGACGCTGATGGTGATTGGAGGAATTATCAAGCTAGTTGGCTAAGGTATCTCAATTGATGGGAACGCCAGAAGCACTCTCTCCACAGAGCGGCTGTCATTGGGTCAAGTCTTGCTCGGACCGTTATGGGAGCCTGGACAGTGATCGGGGCCAGAGTGGGTTCTCAAGCCTTTGTGTCTTACCAAGATCTCTCCATTGTCATCAGCCCCTTATCACTCTAGAGTACCATGGTCTCCATAGTCCCAGCTTCTATCTGGCAAGATCGCATGCTCCGCTACATGCGGGAAGAGTGTCCGCCGGGGACAGCTGAGTCGACACTCGGGATCATCTATGGATCAATCAGGACGCTGAAGACGAGATACGGTGGGAATGAGCCAAGTCTCAAAGAACCTATCGTTGCCGACGAGATGACGAGTGCATTATCTTCGCGACAGCGCTGGTCTCCGCAGCCTTGCCTGTTGTTTTCAGCGCTTTGATGCCGAATTGCTACTTGGGCAAGCAGCAGAATGCTGTCATGAATATGGACGTGCTGGGAAGCGGCACGGAGGTACCGCAGGCTAGGGCAGAGGCAGGATTTCGGGTGTGGCAGAGACTTAAGAATGCGTATTACAAGGAGAAGTCGGTACAGGACGAATGGCCGGCAGATACTCGGCCGATAGCTTAGTCATACGAACCTCTAGTATTATCAGCTCCTTCTCATCGACGTTCCATAAAGACTCTCCATACACATGCAGCATGAAGCAACACTTGCACCGTCTTCTGGTCGCGACGAGATGGCCAGTCGCTCGCGCGTATAGTGTAACAGGGACGTTCCCGCCACATGCTATCCTCTATCAGAAGCGTCATCCTTCTCGCCTGCATCTTTCTACTGGCGCGAAGATCACGCGCCCACCAAGCCAACCGGCAAGCCCGAGCGATTTGGAACGCTTTGGTCAGTATCACAGCTATGCAAAGTTCAAGCAGCGTCAGCAGCAAGTTCTCGCTGAAGAAGAAAAGGCCCTGCCCAGAAACATGAAAAAGGCAGTTGCCGACGACCCAGGTAATGCTGGTGAAGTGCTAGAGAAATACATTTCCAGAGGGGATGTGAACCCAGCTCTCATCAGGCTATGTTTGCGGCAAGCAAAACGTCACTTCAGCACTATTCCTAAGCACAGACTGCATACCGCAATTCAAAAGCAGAAAGTGCATTTAGGCAGGACTGTTCTAGAATATCTGTGGCGAGACGCTACCCTATGGCTGCAAATCGCTAGCAGGGACGACCATTTTTTCGACGACCTCTGCTGGATCGCAATTCGCGAAAATCTTGAACCTCTGCTTCGCAAATGGTTGGAAGTCGAATTGCCGCTGCCGGACCAGGTGGGCGACATAGGGAAAGAGCATCATGCTTGGCGGGGCGCTTTGTTGCGTTCCATCATCACGAGCCATCTTGAGCAAAACAAAGGAGGCTCTGCTGACTCTGCTATACGCTGCCTTTTGGAGGTCGTTCAACGCAAAGACGCTGTGAAGGCCTCGTACAAGGCTGAAGCACACAAGGGAAACCCACCGGCAGCCCCACAAGTCCGGTTTCTGTCCGCATCACCTGCGGTTCTCAAGCTCACGGCGTGCCTGAGGACTCCTCATTGGCCCAAGACTAGTTCTGCGCTTTTCAATCGCTTGGTCCACTTTACGCGTAGATATAAAGGGAAGAAGGACGAACGGCAGATGATGTGGGTCGAGGCACAAATGCTCTTACACCACCCCACTAAACCCGACGCAACAAAAGCAATCGCTTTGTTCCGAGAGTTTCTAGGTCCTGATGATTCGAGCCCTAGAAAAATTGTGCAGGAGCTCAGTCTGAGGCATCGACAAAGTCTTAATCATCAACTCCGACGCTCGCTGTACCTTGTCTCAAGTGCTGGAGATACAAATACCATGGCCTGGCTCGAACGTGTCCTCGAACAATACTTTCCAGATCGGGTGATCAAACCGTGGCTTCAGTCGGATCTAAGTGGGCAAGATCCTCGGCAGGATAGATCTTGACCTGCACAGCGTGGCAGCTGAATGAAGAGTGCGTCTCTTGTGGATCTTAGCTGCCGCCATCAATGGTGCTCGGGACATAACACTGTTGGTGGTCGCAAAACGCCGCTTGGGTCTCGAGCATGATACAAGAAAATTTCTTCGATTCGAGGCGAAGGATTGACCTTGGCAAAGAGCACGTTCTCCTACGCAGTGCAGGCACATCCTGACACACACCCAGCAAAGGAAGAAGCAGGCCTAGAAACACAGTCCCTTCACTCGACTGTACAGTTGGATCTGTGACCAATTCCTCATTCAGCATAGGATATCCATAATCAAGCGCGAGCACATATTCTGACCACAAGATGGCTGGAGCTTTGATCTATCCAACGACATCGGTAGCTCGACCTCTTAAGCCATGCATGATGTATCAACAGAGCGTAACGTCGGAAACGGACCTCCAGTTTTCAATCTCGCTTAAGATCTTTACAGCTTCCCAAGCATGTCTAGATCCGACCAGTAAAGCTGCTACAAGCTCTCCACACCGTATGCTCAGTGCATACACGTGTGCTGGTCAAGCCGCTCTCTCTCTCATACCCACCTTTGCCTTTGCCGCAAAGTCATCTGGGAGAGCTCGATCACCTGGATCGTCACCATGCCGAAGAAGATCAGGACCAGTGACGACAGATTGATAGCTCGATAGTAAAGGACTCGTTGCTCAAATGAGATTGCGTGTAAGATCGTTCTCTCAGGACGACATAAAGATAACAATGTTCTCGGATCCTTTTTTACTTCTTCGGCATATACGTTCTCGACTATAAGAGCTGCTATCGCCTTCACGTAGTGGTTCGCTGAACGTAAGCATTCGGGAGAGCTCTACACACTTGTGGCAAACGCACTTCGATGGATGAACGAAGAGGAGTCTGCTCACCCCATGTTGAATATGCGAGAGCGATGACGGCGGCGATGCAGAGCCGGACATTCAATCTGTGAGAGTGGATTGACGGCTCGTGTCAGGTATGCTCGCAAGGTGGATAGCTAAAGGCGATATTACGTCGGGATTGCAGGCAAAGGCGGACAGCTTTTTGATTTGTCTGGACAGTCTTTCGGCGTTACGTTCATTCCAGCCTTGATCTATGATGAAGGTGACCTTGCGGCTCTCATCCCGAATGTGGGCGTCAGCTTCGCCCTCTGATTTTGCCTTAGTGGCCTGAGGGTCGGATTGCAAGCGCTTCAATTCCAAAGCGCGGAATTGTCTGTCACATTCGAGCCGCTCGATACGCTCTTGATGCTCGACTTGTGCCGGAGTCATGGTCATGAGTCTTGCGCGGGTGGGCAGTGCTGGTACCGCATGACACAAGTTGGCGGGCCGGGCTTCGGGTTTGATGAGACCATCTGGAGCGAGATTTACCGGTTTTCGGTGTCGAGGAAACCGAACAGCAAGATGTGGTACGTCGCAAAGTAAAGAAGGATATAGCTCGTTATGCTTTGGAGTCGCGGTCCTCGATCCAATTGTATGGCCCACAGCTCTGGGCACGAAACCATCGCTCCATACCACTTTTCGTGATGGCCAGCTCACGGACTCAATCTATCTATGCTCCACTCGCCCTTCTCATTCTTCGTATATCTGAAGCGATCATGCAATCTGCTCGGCCTTCCTTGCCAAAATTCCACCATCTCCGGGTTTACCCTAAGACCACCCCAAAACTCCGGCACGGGAATCTTCTCGCTCCCCTCAAACTTCCTCTCCACATCCTTCACCTGCTCCTCCAACTCCTCTCGATCCTTCAACACCTTACTTTGCTGACTAGCCCAAGCGCCCAGTCGGCTCCCTCGAATCCGTGTATCATAGTAGACTTGAGATTCCTCACTCGTAAGTCTCTCGCAAGGACCCTCAACCCTTACCTGCCTCTCCAACTCATGCCACCAAAAGGTCAGAGCTGCGTGTGGGTTACTTGCCACATCCGCAGCCTTCCTGCTCGTGCCCCAATTGGAGTAAATAACGAATCCCTTATCGTCCATTTCCTTCAAATACACCATCCTTGCAGACACACGGCCTGAGGGGAGTTCCGCTGTGGAGAGAGTGACAGTCTCAGGCTGATAGACTTTTTCTGCGGTGGCGTGTTTGAACCAGATGTCGAATTGGGTGAAAGGGTCTTTTTCGAGTTGGTCGATTGTTAGGGAGCCTTTGGTATATTGCTCGGCTTGCAGGGAGTCGTTTGTGCCGCCTGGGGCGAAGATTCTCTTTCCGCTTGTTGACATTCCGTCGTACTTGGAGGGAAGGAAGGAGAAATGGTGCTTTGAGCTTGTGTTGAAGGAGTGGCGGAGGCTGGCGCTGGTGGCTCTTGTGCGGCAGAGCATCTAATTATAATGTTTTCACACTGGAAGCTACTGTTGATATCGTGATTTATATCGTGTTCTGGTCAATGATGGCATGACATGTCGTCGAAGTCGACGGATGTCGAGTCATCGTCCGCGTCGCGGCCGCACTTCCGCTTTCATCGCTTCAAGCAGCATTTCATATCTTTACCTCTTTCTCTCACCCAACCATGTAACGCCACTCAACCGATATGGCTTCACAGCCAGAATGCAACATATCACTGGACCTTTTGAAGCGGGCGCATTCTCCTGACCACGTCGCTACCATTTTTCGGGAAAAGGTCAAGCAACGGCCACTGCTCTTGCGCCCATCCTCCCCCGACCCAACACTAAATGCCCGCTCAAAACGCCAATATCAGCGACATCAAAAGGCAAAAGCGCTCAGAAAGAGCAACAAACCGAAGCCTCTGAACGCCAAACAGAAGCGCGCCCTCTGCATCTTCGACATCCCCAAATCGCAGCAAAAGTACTCCATCTACCAGCCGCTCCACACGCTGTGGTGTACCTACATGCGCGACATCCTTGGGATCGCGTCAGGTCGAACCTATATTGATGCAGCTTCAGCTGGTCCTTTCCTGGTCTCTGCCGACTACCACGGCGCGTTGGTTGAGGTGGTGAGGAGTCGATGTCCAAGTCGAGTCGGGTTAAAGGGAATCGTGGTGCGGGACACCAAGTTTACGTTTGAGATCATCACGGAAAAGGATCAGATCAAGACTGTACCGAAAGAGCATACTGTGTTCAGGTTCGAGGTGCCGTTTGAGGAAGAAGGGAAGAAGCCATTGGTCTTTGAGGTTTATGGCAGTCAATTTGAGACGAGGGCGCCGGATCGGGCGAATAAGAAGTTTAGGCCGCATTACGATGTGGATCTATGAAGATATCTCGAGGTGTGGGCAAGAGGAAAGCTGGCCGATCACGGAACAGCGTGTGAAGGGGAGGCCATGTATCGGGCAGGATCAGGTGGCATGGATGACTGTCTCGGACGCAAGAAGCTCCAGGACCTCCTCGGCACCCTCATAGTGTCTCGGCAGCAAGTGCAAAGGAAGAATCGTAACGAACCTCCCAAAGCAGGAGCGGAACAGCTGAGTCGAGATCGCTTTCCAATCGATTCTTGGCAGTGGCATTCGATCCGAAGGACTTTCTTCCTCAATAACACAACAAGCAGGCGCTGGTCAACCCCGCACGACTTCTTCCTCGATCATACTGTCTCGTCAACACTGCGTCTGGCCATGCCAACAACCGTCACACCGACATCACATCGGTTCGCCTTCACACAATGTTGATCAGAATCGCCCTCGCTGCCACAGCCAATGCTATCAGTGTTTTCTCTCTACCATCACAATCATCTGAACGACCGGTGGTAAGGATCACCCATCTCATGCACCACGAGGACTCGGAGCTGACCTTCAAGACTCCTCTTCATTCGGAAAATGGACTTGACATGGTTCCTGAGATCGCAGCTTTCTGCATCACAGAAGAGCACACAGCGACCACAGAAGATTTCGCCAAGGGTAAGCATCTACAAGCCCTCCAGCCGTCCCAGTCACTCACAAAATTGGTCAGCTGCCAAGAAGTACTGCCACGAACAGTCCTCACAGGGTGTGCGCATCGCCACCGGAGATCATTACACCAAGTCGATGGACTGCAATACCGACCGCTGCCTCACGTTCTCACTCTTCTTCAAGTGTTATGACCACAACAATGCCACGACACACGGAGCCATGTCTCGTCATGCTTGCACGGAGTACTTTCGACTGCCCTGGGCATCTGGCGAGATGTGTGTGAGCGGAGGATACGTGGGAAGCTCGGTTCGTGGCGCCTGCTGGAGTGCACTTTCTTGTGGGTATCCCGTCGCTGGAACTGCGTGATGGGCAGGAGAGCTGATGGAACGCGTAATAGTGGCGACCCCACCTGAGACTGCCAGCTAGAGGTCTGGAAGTGCGATGCAGAGCTTGGGACTATGCAAATAAGCACGAGTGCCGCGGTAATGATTGATAGCAGTGAGATCGACATCCTAACACTGTCTCTCGGCAAATAGTATACCTCGCACCCTTCCGGTCCGAATACGAGGCAAACGACGTTCATACGATGATCAGTAACTGTGACACCACAGAATGTGATACTCCTTCAGGCAGCCTCATGCAATCCAATAAGCAACTCGATGCTATACGCCTCTTTAATGAGACGATATCGACCGCGTAACTAAGAGGTGGATCAGGTGCTCGGTTTTCCCACCAGGAGCAGAAACAAAATACAATTTCTTTCGTACTCTGCCCGTTCCTTTCCTCTTTGTGTCACATTCGCTCGTCCTCATAGCATTCTGCCTTCACACACTCATTGTGACCTCCTTCGTCTTCTCCTTCGCGTCCACGTCGACGTCCGCGACACCGCAAGGCGAGGCTAACGCGATCGATGGAACCTGGCACTCTGATCAAGTACAGATACTGACCGCTCACTGAGCATGCCACCATGCGAACCACGCCCCAGGAATGGCAACGTCTCAACGCAACTGTCAACGGAACCCTCTCCTCTCCACCTTCCGCGTCGCCTCCTCCTGCTACGCCGGCAACCCAAACCACTCCGCAGTCTCCTGCAATACGTCCAGCACCTAAAGGTCCATTCCTTCTCTCAGTCCAGCCCCCCCCCCCCCCCCCGACTCAATCGGCGTAAATCTCTTCGCAAACAATTCTTGCCTCCTTCCTTCCGCTTGTATTTACAGCCCCACTCGAGGCTGCCATTTGGGCGGTCCTCCAGCCTACATTGTCAACGCTACGACCGAGCACCAAGTGCCGTCCACAAGGAGCCAGGCAGAAGAACATAATGTCAGAGTTCTTGTGAAAGTGACGGGGCATGATTTGATGGGACGCAGTAGTTTCCCGCGGCTTGGGGCCTGAGTATTTGGACTAAACAATTCCGGACTCTACGTCGCGGAGGGGCTTGGAGGGCTCTAGGCAATGACGGGAGTGAAGATGTGTTTGTGGTTGGGAGTGGGTGTGATTGGGTCGATGTCGTTGGATCTTGAAGCCCTTGAGCTGGGGAGAGTTGTGACGATGGGTCGGGATTCCAGTGGGGGCCGTGGTGGGTTGTTCAAATGTGGTGGGCATGGAGGATTGGCGAGTTTGGTGGGGTTAGCGAGACAGCAGGTTTTAGGGATGAGGGTGGTTACGACGAGGGGGCATATTTTGAGGGTTAATGGGGTGGAATATCGGAATGCGTCATGGGCGTTGAGGGGTGGGGGTGGAGGACAGTTTGGGGTTGTCACGGAGTGTGTGATTCGACATTTCCTTAAGCCGGAGAATGTGGTTGTGGGCACTCTAGGAATTGCATAGAGGGAAGGGAACGATATGGAGAAGAGTTGGGATGCTGCTGCGTATTTCGTTAGCACACTCCCAGATCTCATGGATGATGAACTCACTTGCGGCGACGTTGAGTTCTGCCGAGGCAGCTATGAAGTTCAATCCGGCTCTGGAGGATCCTACAGATGGTGCAGTGGTATCTCAAATTTTCTGGCCCTTAAACACCACGACCGACCACCTGGACTCCCTCATCACCCATCTTCAAGGTTGCGACCCAACCAACACTTCCCTTGCCCTAACCTGGTCCCCTCCCCTCAAAAGAAGTACACCTCCTTCTACAATTCAATCTCCGACAGAAACACAGTCTCCGGGAGCAACACAGCCAGCCACGGCGGAGTTTCCTCATCGCGTCTCGCCGGTCGTGCCGAAGTCGCAGGAATCCCCGACCCGAACCTCGTCTCCTACCTTCGCCGTCCCGTCGCAGCTCAGATTTTCAAAGCCGGCAGCTTCGCAACCATTCGTCTCTCCAGCGGCCGTGGAGTTCAGCACGCCGAGGAGTCTCACTGGGGAGCTTTATACCCCTCCTGGGCAATGGAGTATCTTCATGTTTACGTTGGTGGTCCGTCAGCTAGCTTCAATGCTACCGATTCTCCTCAGCAGTTCCTTGATGAGAGTGCGGAGTGGATGGAGGAGAATGAAGAGATCTTCTGAGTGAATGGGCGCCGGGCACGGGGGTGTCAATGAATGAGGCGATTCCTTTTGATAGGATGTTTCAGAAGGATTTTAATGGCGATTATGAGGCGTTGAGGAAGGTGAAGGAGAGGGATAATCCGAGTGAGCACTCGTATGTGCTGAGCCGGGTGGCAAATGAGGGGTGGAGGTATGGGTTGGGGGCTGGCAGGTTGTGTAGAGTGTATTGAATGAGATGTCGGTATGGCGGTGGAGAGTGCAGACTAGTATGCTTCGCTTTGTGTGTTGACGTCGCTAGTCGTTAAGGCCTGTACGAAATAGACTAGACGCGAGCTAGGAAATGCGCCGGCAAGCTTGTAATCTCAGGTTGTGCGAAGCTTGTATGTGTCTTCGCAGAACGAAGGACAGGATTCACCGTGGAGGATAGGCCTATGAATAAGATTCAAGCTTGTCGCGTGGCGATCACATGCATGCTTTAGGTACATGTTGCCCCGGGAACTCAGCACTTTCAACAGCTGTACACGGCTTAAATGGGCGACTGGTAAAGCGTCAGTCTTCGTCATATCAGGAAAAGCAAGCCCTGGAATGTCATGGCCTCGCGCCATACTATGTGGGTCGATCTCCCTTCATCCTGCTACCAGCAAGCCTGTACTTTTGCTTATGTCTTTTTGACAGCCAATTGAGTTGTTGATATCATGGATGTCTTCCGACGAGGGGGCTGGGGTTGATCCTTGGACTAGTATTGAGATTGAAACCTTGTGTGCATCGACACCGTGTCGAATTCTGGATTGCTCAAGATGCATCGCTTCGACTTCTATGTTATATACCACAGCGTCATAACATGCTCTTTTTGCCCACAAGCCCTATAATTCTATGCTGTACGTTTGATACACCTCCCTCCTTAACAACCTCTATGACGGCTTCACCTTCTTAACCTGCCCGGGCCCCTCCATCACCATCTTAACCCGATTCTCAAAAGCCTCAATCATCTTCTCCGCAACCCTGTTCGCCGCCGTACTCGCCAACGCATCATACACCGGATTCGCAAACTTATACTCAATCGCCAAATTGACCTCCGTCCTTGGCTGGCCTGGTACCGGACTCGTCTCTTCATGGTTCTTATGCACGCCCTCTCTATGCACAGCACCCGTCGGGGGAGGCTTATACGGATATGGTCGCAATGTCCACCGCGTGAGGAGGTGGGACATGACAGTATTTTGGCGCGAAGCATCTTGGTCGAATGAAGGTCGGGAACCATGGTGTGATGCCTCGGGAGAGTTCTCGAGAGTTCCTGTTGTGCTGCCGCTAACGGCTTCGACGATTCTCTCGGGGATGCAGTAGACTCTGGATGTGAAGCTTTCGCTGATGGAGTCATTGAAGCCGATTACGAGTTGGGCTACTTCCGGGTATCGTTTGCCGTCTTGGGCGGGTTCGGACCATTTTGTGACTTCGGACTTGTGGCAATAGGGGACGAATTGGTTATAAGAGGAGACGTCGGAGATGATGTTGTAGATGATGCTGGACGGGTATGGAAGTGTTCGGTGTGCTGTAAGGGTTTGATTCTGGGTAAAGCTAGAGACGAAGGTGCGGCGTTGGTGTTGTCTTTGTTGTTGTCTATCGAGGTTCGTATATTGGAGGGAGCGGTTTTTCGCGAGGTAGGCCGCTCGGCATGTTGATGGTTCGCGGAGGCTGGATTGTAGCAGTCCACTTGAGACGTTGGAGATGGGCTTGATGCTCTTCATGGTGTTGTTTGTGCTTGTTGCTGTCGCGAGCTGGCCCAATGCTTGAAATAGCTTCAGTGCGGTAGCATGACGATGTAAGTCAACAGAACATCATTCACCTGCAAAGGCATTATCCTATCGAGAGCCACGCGGATAATAATGCCATCATACATATTCTTAGCGTTGTCGCGTGCCTGGATCTTCATCTGCCGCAAGGATCAGCGGACCGTTCTCCGAGCAACAAAAGCCGATCTCGCGTTGAACCCTACCTCGACCAGACAACAACCTAGGGAAGCGAAGCTTCTCCTTCACTTCACTTGATCCTTCCCGTCACATGCTGCACTGGTCTCCCCCCTGACGGAGCAATGAACAAAGAACGGCGACTTCAGCACACCTGAGGACATCAAGACATTACTCGACGAAGGAGTACGGACAGGCATAGACCATCTCAACAAGCGGGAAATTGAGACCCCATTCAACGCACATGCAAGCCACGACTCCCAGTACGAGATGAGCTTGGCCCGATGGTAGGATCGTCCTATACGGCGTCAAAGAGACTGTCGGGTTCATGGAATACTACCAATCCAGTACAACCCAAAATTCGTCGCAGAGATCTTGAGCACCGATGTGGCGCTAGACCCCAAGAATGGAACGGCGGAAGCCTGGGTAACAACCTTGGTCCATGATGACAACGAAGGCCAGGAACCAGAGCGTATTGATTGCTGTACCTGGCATCGGACTGGTGCGAAACTTCAGAAGAGTGCTGCTGGGCTAGTGGGTTTGGTGCAAGGCGCATTGTTCTGCGAATCGGGGTCCTTCGTTGCCGCATTACATGTGAACGGATTGTGTTGACAAGGCATCATCCTCAAACGTCGGGGAGTAGATGTTCCTGCTGGTTCCTGTCCTTATTGTAGCACTTCTCGGCTAGCGGCATTAGCCGCCACATCCGTCTCAAGTTGCGGGAAAGTGCATCCACTACAACAAATGCCATCCTCGACAAGGCCTCCATTTCACAACCCGAGAACTGCACAGACATCCATGGCCAACGAAAAGATGGACATGTCATATTCCAAGCGGAGCACGTCAGACGCGACCCCTCAAGTCGCGCTCTCGGACGACGACAAAGCCAAGGTGAACCATATCCCCCACTCACCAGCACGGCTAATTGACCTCATCTCAGGCCGACCTTCGAGCCACTTTAAAGCGGGAAATCGAGCAGGAATACTCACAGAGGGTAGAAGCTCTCGGCCAGAAGATAGCAGCACTCGCCGTGGAAGTGCAGGATGATATCACGGAAGGTGAACGACTTCGCCGGGAAGTGGCAAAGATGCATCGAAGCGATGCGGAGTTTGGCAGCAGCTGTGTGCTGGTTGGTGTTTTGCTGGGCGTGGTGATGTGTGTGAGCTGGGAGGAGTGGTTGAGGAGGAAATGAGCATGGAGATTTAAGGTCAAGGGTGGAGTGATGGATGAGGATGGCGGAGGACGCGCACTTCCAAACAGAAGAGTGTTTGTGGTATCGACAGATTATGCACAAGGTCTCAGCACATGCTACAAAGCGTGAGATGCTGTGCCAGGATCACCGGCGTTACTCCATCACCTCAGTCCACATCCTCAGCTTCAGGAAGTTCCCATTGCTGCTGCTGCTTCACTCTCCACTCAACATAACGCTCCTGACCCGTATGGGCCGAGGAAAGAAGCAGCTCAAACTCCTCCTTCGCACCCTTCTGTCCCGGCTGCAGCTTCAGCTTCATGGGCCAGAATTGAAAAGTGGTTACTGTGATACTGTAATCTTGAATCATCTAAGAGCCTTAAGGTCTTATTATTTACGTCTATTATAGGGGCTTATAAGCTATCGCAAAAGCCCCTTACTATTGTACATTAAATGCGGTTAGTCGTTCTTTAATCTTATTAACTAACAAATCTACCTTAGTAGTAGCGTTAGTACCTTTGTTTAATACTCTTACTACCTAGCTACTACTCCTAACTTCTAGAACCCGTAAGTCGTTAATCGGTTAGCCGTACTAAGTTAAGTCTAATTAGGATCTTCTTAAAGGTTAGTCGAGGTAAGGCCTTAGTAAAGATATTAGCTAGATTATCCTTAGTATTAACTCTCTTAATGTAGATGTTTCCTTCGAGAACTTGTTCCCTTAGGAAATAATGTCGTAATTTAATGTACTTAGTTCTTACGTAGAACTTAGGATTCTTTAATAGCTTTATTACCGTATTATTATCGATGTAGAGAATAATTAAGTCCTAAGAGAAGCCTAGAACGTTTAGCTCCTTAAGGAAGTTCTTAAACTAGATTGCTTCCTTAGCAGCTTTAGCTACTATAATGTATTCTATCTCGTAGGTTAATATTATAATACTCTTTTACCTCTTCGAGGCCTAGGCTATTAGACTACTACCGATAGTAAAAGTCTAGCCTGTAGTTAATTAACGGATATCGTAGTAGCTAGCCTAATTACTATTAACGTATCCTACGATCTCGTTAGTAGTATACTTAAGGGTTAGGGCTAACTAATCCTCGTCTTATTTATTGTTATTAGGGCTGTCGGGGCTAGCTCCTAACTAAGCATCGACATTATCGTTACTTAACCGGAAGATAGGTCTTATATCCGGATATTTCTTTAGGTAGGCGTAGATACGCTTAATAGCATCTATGTATTACTAATTTAGATTCGATACATACCTTAAAACGACTCCTACTACCTAAGCTATATCTAGCCTCGCGACCGTTATAAGGTAGTTAAGGGAGCCTACTATAGACTAGTAGGTTCTTATAAACTTACGGCTTACGGTAGAGTCGATGTTAGCTTCGAGCTTCTTTAAAGTATCTATTAGTATTAATATAGGACGTATATCTCGGAGCTTAAACCGATTAAGTAGCTAATTAATAAACGTATCCTAATAAAGCTAGGTAGCCCTATTAGATTGTTTTACTATATATATACCTAGGTAGAAGGCGTAGTCTCTAAAATTAGTTATCTTAAACCGCGCCCGTAGTTATACTTTAGTCTTCTTAATCTTATTAAGGTTAGCGCCGAATATATTAATGTTATCGACGTAGACTATTATGTATAGACCTCTATTATTAAGAAAGACCGATAGGTCGTATACGGATACTATCTATCTAATACTAGATAGGTACTAACTTAACTTCTAGTACTACTAGCGAGGGGCTTACTTTAGACCGTATAAGGACTTATTTAGTTTTAGTACGTAGCCTTCTCGTTTAGGGAAACCTTTAGGTAGTTTAATGTAGATATCTTTATTAATATCCCTATTTAGGAATGCTATTTTAACATCTATTTATTAGTAGTACTAGTTTATTCTTATAGCGAGGGTAAAGAACAGCTTATACGAGGGTAGCTTAACTACTAACGTAAAGGTTTCGTTAAAGTTAATACTATAGATCTATTCGTATCCTTTAACGACGTATCGTCCTTTATACTTAACGATATTACTATCGGGTCCCGGCTTTTGCTTATAGACCTATCTCCTACTAAGGACCTTCCGGTTTAAAGGTCGTCGTATAATATCCTAAGTTCGATTCTTAATAAGACTATCGTATTCCTCTTAGGAGGCGATCTACTATAGCTAAGCTTTAGGTGTTTGTAAGGCCTAGGCTAGGGTCCGTAGTTCTAGTTTATAGTCTAGATTTATAGTATAAATATTATAAGTAAACTAAGGAATGTAGCGTATCCGTACCCGGAGGTATAGATAGATGTCTTTAATTAGTTCCTTATAAAGCTCGATTTCCGCTTTATCCGTTCCGGAGATAGCGACTAGCTTATTAGTCTTCGCGATCGAGAGCTAGCTATTGTTCGTTATTCTCCTAAGAACGTTAGGATTCTTTATAGATAGGACATTAAAGTCTTAAGCTATTCGAGCAAACTGTTTAAAACGATTGTCGTTAGCGAGTTGCTTTTAGTACTAGCGAGTCTTTTATGTCTCTATTCCCCCTTTAATACGCTAGGCGCTTACGGCTAGCGTAGTTAATAAGACATACTAACGAGGTACTTACTCGACCGTCGGGATTATTCGACCTTAGGTTAAGGACGATCCTACCTTTACCGTAGGGATTCCGTCGAACTTAGTTTGGATTTTTGTCCTTACTACTATAAAGTTTTTAGGATACTACGTTGCTTTCGTACGCTCTTTTTTACTTTTCTAGTTAAAGTACCGTTTATAGTTAAATAGTACACCTTATCGCTTTACATCCTCTTTATTAAGTACGATTTTATAAACTTCTATAGCGCTAGAAGGATAATCTCTCCGGTAAGTATTCCGTCCGTCTTTAGAAGTACGGGCTTTAACGTAGATATTATATAGGAAGTTACGGTCCGAGTAAATCTCTATCCCCTTATCCTATAGACTAGTATAATATTAGTAACATTCGTCTCTAACTATTAGTATAGAGTCCTAGTTAGGGCTCTATTCGATAAGGTAACGCCCCTCTTTATCTAGCTACCTAACGTATCCTCGTTTCTATTTAGTATACTATTCGTAGGGAAGATTACGGTCGTAGGGTACTTTACGTACTTTATAAGTTTAGTAGGCTAGTCCTAGTTCCGTAAGTCGTTCCTCTTCGGATTACCCTTATCGGAGGTACTTCTCGTTTCCCCTTTTTATCTTAAGATATTAATTATATAGCTACTACCCGTCGTATCCTAGTCTCTTACGAAGGTAACGTTAGTACTTGTCTTCGCGTTTAACGTAAGTACTATTCCCTTTTACTAGTAGTTTCCTAGGCGGTACGTAATTTCTCTTCGTCCTTTTATAGTAAGAGTATAGTTCTTTATACGGGTAAGTCCTATCGTACGGAACCTAGTCTTTTATGTACCTATAATAGCGTATCGTTCCTTACCTTACTTTTTCCGGCGCGGATACTAAGGTCTTATTATATAGCTTATATTAGATTCCTTTACGCGAGTACCGCTCGTAGGTTTCCCGCTATATAATACATTTCTTATAACGAATTCTATAGAAATAGTAACGGTCTTTAACCTAAAGTATTATAGCTCTATCGGGGAGCTATCTATTCTCGATCGGAATAAGGTTCTAAGTAAGAGTATCCTATTCTTTATATTCGACTTAAGCGTCGAGGTATCGTTAGTATAGCCGATTCGTTTTATACTTATATCCTACCCGAAAATAGCGGGTATATCTTAAAGAGTCTAGTTTTTAACTAGCTACTCCCTTTAACTTAGGGGCTTTACGCGTAGATTTATTCGACTTAGAATCTAATTTATCTAGATTAAGATCTAAATCTTCTTTATGTTATAATTAGCGCTTACGTTTTACTATATAAGTTTCCCTATAGTTATTATTATCCTAGCTAGTATTTTTATTACCTTCGTTCTCCTAGGCTACTCGTTATAGTACTTCCTAGTCGATATCCTCTTCTTCGTTAGGGTAGTCCTCTAGATTATATCCCTAACTAGGAGGAGTAGTTTCTAGCTAGATACTATTAACCTCGTAGATACTATCGAAGACTTATACTCCTATATTATTAATATCTACTAGGACGTTACAATTATCTACGTTATCCGGTCGTTTAGACAGCCGATATTAAGGAGTAGTATCGTAGAGGTCTTCCTTACTTAAGTCTAGTTAAGTTTAGGGTTAAGCCTAGGTAGTAGGTATAGGTTCGTATAGGAGTTCCTTATTACGGTTTAATGTCCCTAGGGACGAGAACCTACTAATTACGAACTAGGATACTAAGCGGCGACCTCTTAGTATAAGTTACGGACGCGTACCTAAGGGCCTAAGGCTAGACCGTTACGTAAACCGTACTAAGCGTATGTTACGTAGATATACGAAGTACTTAGTATACTTAGTATACTTAGTACTACTAAGTATAACGAGCATACTAATTACTACCTAGGCGAGACGAGTTCTCCTTTATATTTAGGAATGTAAAGAAACGCCCTTATAGCTTTCGAAGCGTTTAACTTACTATTTAATCTTACTGTTTAGAATA